>OX421504.1:33472043-33512043 GCA_949126835.1 Anisus vortex
ACATATATATATATCCTTAAGTTACCACACATGGGCGTGTGTATCTGTTGGTCCCCCTAATTGTTTATACATCGTGTTCTTCCTCCATCTCCCTCCCGTCTCCACTCTTCTTCTCTGAATGTTCGTCAGTCGACGCTAAGTGTGTACGTAATTATTGACGCACTTGTTCTGTGATTATTTTCAGATTTCTTTCTTTTTTCCTTTTTTTTTTTTTTTAATCATGCTTCAAAAGGGCGGGGGTGGGTGGAAAGGTAACGGGGGTAAGAGTGTCGTGTTAGCAGCTCCAACGCAAGTCGCCTTCCACCATAGACCTCAACCTTCCAACGCCCCCCCCCCCCACTCTCTCTCTTTTACTCCTTTCTTTCGCTTCTGTTTCTCTAACATTTTCACGCATCAATGAATGGGTTCATTGCCTACCTTTATATTATATATACTCTTTTCATTGAAATTGGAGCCCTGCCAGCAGATTCCACAATCCGAATAAGCTTACGCCATAGGTCAAAAGGTTTGTACTGCTGTTGTTTAATGAGTCTCCCCCCTCGGAAAGGGACATTACAAGCGATTCACAATTCACAATATTTACACTATTTGTTTCGAGCTATAGGGGTAAACCGAGCAAAAGTTGAATACTAAATGGGAAAGGGGGGGGGGGGGGGACTCGGACCACGGATGAGCGTATGACGCAATAATCTTCTTTATAGAAGGAGCATCGGTAATATGTAACAATTTATAAGATAAGATCATTGTCCCCCCCCCCCCCCCCTTTTTTTTTGTTTGGTACAAATTTCAAAGAAGTTAATAATTATTTTCTGATTCAGATGGGCTGTAAAGTAAGGAAGAGTTTGATACAGTCTCATACGTCACTGTGAGCGCGAGCAACATTCTTTTTTTTTTTTTTTTGTAGGAAAGTTGTGTTCTTCATAGAATTGTTCTCGTCGCTGGCAGGCAATTAATCTCAAACAAAGAAAGATTAAAGATCGGGTTTACTTTTATATCTCAAATACCCAGTTGATGCATTAATTGTAAAAATGGCTTTCTGCCATTAGTCAGTGTGTTCTGATCCCGAGGGTGGGTGGGGTGGGGGGGGGGGCTTTGAGGTGACAATCTAAGGATCCGCTTTATTAGTAAACAACAAAGAGTTCCGTATCAAAGTGAAAACTCCATGAGATTTAAACGTACAAAAAAAAAAGAAGTAAAAAAAGAAAGCGCACGAGTGTTTAAGTGTTAAGCAGGGTCTCAGTGTTAACCCTGATGAAGCAGGGTCCCAGTGTTAATCCTGATGAAGCAGGGTCCCAGTGTTAATCCTGATGAAGCAGGGTCCCAGTGTTAACCCTGATGAAGCAGGGTCCCAGTGTTAATCCTGATGAAGCAGGGTCCCAGTGATAATCCTGATGAAGCAGGGTCCCAGTGTTAATCCTTATGAAGCAGGGTCCCAGTGTTAACCCTGATGAAGCAGAGTCCCAGTGTTAACCCTGATGAAGCAGGGTCCCAGTGTTAATCCTGATGAAGCAGGGTCCCAGTGTTAATCCTGATGAAGCAGGGTCCCAGTGTTAATCCTGATGAAGCAGGGTCCCAGTGTTAACCCTGATGAAGCAGGGTCCCAGTGTTAATCCTGATGAAGCAGGGTCCCAGTGTTAATCCTGATGAAGCAGGGTCCCAGTGTTAAACCTGATGAAGCAGGGTCCCAGTGTTAACCCTGATGAAGCAGGGTCCCAGTGTTAATCCTGATGAAGCAGGGTCCCAGTGTTAATCCCGATGAAGCAGGGTCCCAGTGTTAATCCTGATGAAGCGGGGTCCCAGTGTTAACCCTGATGAAGCGGGGTGCCAGTGTTAATCCTGATGAAACGGGGTCCCAGTGTTAATCCTGATGAAGCAGGGCCCCAGTGTTAACCCTGATGAAGCAGGGTCCCAGTGTTAACCCTGATGAAGCAGGGTCCCAGTGTTAACCCCGATGAAGCAGGGTCCCAGTGTTAACCCTGATGAAGCAGGGTCCCAGTGTTAACCTTGATGAAGCAGGGTCCCAGTGTTAACCCTGATGAAGCAGGGTCCCAGTGTTAACCCTGATAAAGCAGGGTCCCAATCCAGTCATAAGAGAAGAATTGGGTTAAGGGGAAACTGTGAAATCGTTTGTTTTGTTGTTGTTGTTACCTCATATCGTGCCGAGCCTGTCGTGGAAACGGAAACGTGTGGGGGGTGGGGAGGGTCGTTGGTGACACTCAAAGACGAAAGCTTGAAGTTAACAGTCAGAAACACGGGACTAGGACTAGGACTAGGACTAGGACTAGGTGTTCACCTTCAATTAGGTGCCAAGTCGCCTTGGAGAATTCATCGAATTCACGAGTGACAGAACTCCAGTCTCCCCCCTCCCCTCCCCCCCCCAACCCGCCCAGACACAAACACTATTTCTCGAATTCTCTCTCTACACTTCCTATAAAACAAAAAAATTAAAAAAGGAAATAAAAAAAACCCAACAACAACCTAGAAAAAAAGAACGAATTACATTTAAAGGCATGAAGTCTTAACAACGTACAACATACAGGCCAATGACCTCTGGTTTCTGTTGTGTGACCTTTGAACCAGATTACCCAGCTTAGTGTTTTGTTGCGCCCTCATTAACTAACCCCCCCCCCACCACCACCACCGCCGCTCCCACACCCTCCCCAGACACTTGCTTACAAAAAATATTTACTTCTGTTGTAACATTTTAACTAATGAGGTTGAAAAAAAAAAAAAAAGAATGCTCGAAGTTCTTCCTTAGCCCTCGGGACGGACGGACTTTTATATACATTTGTACTTAAGTGCCCTAATTTAATATATGAATAGAAAAGACTGGGGCGAAGAAGTTTGACGTCACAATATAGGCCTACATATTTATATATTGCTATATATTGCTAAACCTAAGTAAAGGCTGCATGGGCATTGTGCTGGCCAAACAATCCCATAGTATACCATGGCCACAGAAACTGGTGAACGCTGTTTTCACCGGCTCTATGGATCAGAATGCCTTTACTTTATAAACATTCGTATGGAAATATATTATTATTTTTTAATCATTGCTTATTAATTGTTTATAAAATACACTAAAATTCATTAAACCCAATCATTCTTTATTAATACACATAAAAAGTTTTGTAACTTTTTAGTAGATATATTTTAATACATCTCAAAATGACTATTATTTCTTTTGGTCTGTTTTTTTTTCTCGAGCCTTTAGCTGTTCTTCATCTGATCTTGTTCTGTTTTTTGGACATTTCTTGGCCTCGACTTGAATCTGTGACATTCTGTTCTGTCCTGTTACTGGCATGTTTTCGAACTTTTCCTGTCCCAATATTCGCCCAGTTCTTAGTCTGTTCTCGGTCTAGTCTTGGTATCTTGTCTTGGTATCTGGTCTTGGTATCTTGTCTTGGTATCTTGTCTTGGTATCTTGTCTTGGTATCTTGTCTTGGTATCTTGTCTTGGTATCTTGTCTTGGTATCTTGTCTTGGTATCTTGTCTTGGTATCTTGTCTTGGTATCTTGTCTTGGTATCTTGTCTTGGTATCTTGTCTTGGTATCTTGTCTTGGTATCTTGTCTTGGTATCTTGTCTTGGTATCTTGTCTTGGTATCTTGAAATTATCTTCTTTACCTATTTGAATCCGTCCTCTTGGCCTGCTACATCTTATAAACTCTTCTAATGGTCTCTTCGTTACCTGTTTTAAACGGTTCTCTTGATATCGTCTTTGCCTGTTTCACTTCTGTACCCATGGGTTTCAAAGACTGGCGAAGTGTGTAAACCGTCGATACGATCCCATTAAGATTACACCGGCGGGCGAACGCATGGTGGACAGTGGTGCGGGTCCGAGACCCATTACACTGCCGAGATGCCACGGGGTCTCGGTGGGGAGGAAGCAATGAACGCAGCTACCCCGTCATAAAACCACCTGGTGCCTGGATGTCTGTACCTATAGTATAGGATTTGTGTTACCGGGTGGCATTGCAGGTATACGGGCGAGCCACCACGATAATGATCCTTAGGGAACACCGCAGTGAACAATCGCTTCCTGCGGAATCCTTCCCTGTTCCCGGCACGCAACGAGTTCGGCCAGTCGTTGGAAGGCTTGAGCCTGGACAGAGCTTGGGAATGCCCTCCCCCACCCACTGAGCTCAACCTTAACGTTACGCCCTAGACAAAAGAGCCCATAGGGCTCGTCATTTTCTTTTATGAGACCTTATAACTCTTTGCCTGTTTTGTGCAGTTCTCTTGGCTTTTCCTTTACCTGATTTAAACTGTTCCCTTGGTCTGTTCTTTGTGTGTTCTTAGCCTTCTAAAAAATCTATTTTAAAACAATCTCAATGTTTGGTATAAGTGGAACAGTTCATCAACCGAACATCTCCCATGACCTTAGTATAGGACCGATCTGCTCTAGGGGGCGGATCATAAGTGTAAGAAATTGTGTTTTCTGAATATTGTCCTGGGTTATCGAACCCTGAGTTTATAAGGGGCCTTAACTCTTCATACCATACCCATTAGAGGCATTTAGAGGTAGATAACTGTGAATAGGTATTGTCATTTACAAGCGCAATACATTATATTATCTGTCTAAGACGCCCCTTCTTAGGTACACAATAATAATAGTCATGTTCAAAGCGTGTTGGTGTTATTGGATTAGTCTTGTCTTACGACATGGTTTAAATCATGTTAATATGATGGTTTTCCTAGCTGTTCAGGTAACCCATTCCATTATTAGAGAACGTGTCCTTTAAATCTGCGACCGTATAAGTATCGTAATTATGTAGGAAAAGGGACACGGTAGCCGATTGGCATCGCGTTCGACTGGTGAGCCGAAGGTCCCGGGTTCGAATCCTGGTGCAGGCTAGGATTTTTTCCCGGGTCTGGAGGGTGTTCCTTGAGTCTACCCAGCTCTGATGTGTGACCTTAGTTGGGGTAAAGTAAAGGAGGCTGTGCATAGTGCTGGCGTCATAATCAACTAGTATGCCGTGGCCACAGAAACTGGTGAACGCTGCTTCATCGGACCTATGGTTCAATTCGGTCCGACGGGAACTTTACTTAATTATGTAGGAAAGGAGATGTCTTTTTTATTTAAAACTAGTATAAAACTATTACCTCTGTATTATGAACATCTTTTAAAATCACTTCTTATCAAAAACATTGAAATGTATGTTTATAGGCGATTGCTTTACAGTAAATGGGAGATTTTAAAAAAGTGACAGAAAGAGAGAGTGAAAGAGATGGGGTTAGATCAGGAGAGAGAGAGAGAGAAAGAGAGATAAAGAAATAAAGGGATATTTAATACAGATAACAGAGATATTACAAAAGAGATAGAGAGAGAGAGAGTTAGACTGGGACAGATAAAGGGAGTATTGGAGAGAAAGAGAGAAAGAGAGTTGAGAGAATGGGAGATATAGGCTAGAGAGAGACATGTAGATAGTACTAAGGAGAGGAAGGCAGAGAAAGCCTAAAGTGATAGTGTCAAAACGACAGCTAAGGTCAGAAAATCATGAATCAGTTACCCCTAAATCCTACAATGAAAGGAGCGTAGCTTCCTAAACAGTCTACTACATCTAGTATTTAAGGAGAATGTGTGTGTGTGTGGGGGGGGGGTTGTCAAGTGGATGGATTTCCCCCTTTTAGATGGTAAGTCATGGGACTTTTTGTGGTGAGTATACAATTAATGAAAACCTGATATGAGACCAGCCAGCATAAATACAAACCTACTGGGAGTGGAAAGCAGAGGATCGCAGCTGTCAGGGAGGGGATAAAGTAGTAATAATGCATTAGGCATTAAAACTCTAGTTTGGAAATACAACCCAATAACAACCCGTGGCAACGCTCAGATAAAAATAAGGGCAAAAACACTTATGCATATAAGTACTCTTTCCTCTCGAGTTGCATCCGGGCATGGAACGGGTTGCCTGAACAAACCAGGACAACCAGTAACTTAAAATCAATTAAAAACACAAATCAAAATGCGAGAATAGACTCGGACCAGGGATGAGCGTAGGACGCAATAATCTTATAAGATAAGAAGATAACAACAAGAACTCAATGTGAGAGAAAAAAAGGATTATTGGGCGATTTGAAATTTTAATTTATTGACCTCCTAATCACGATGACGTGAACGCTGCTTCACCAGCCCTATGAATAAATATGGTCCGACAAGATACATTACTTCACGAACAAATGAAAGTATTCACTGAAAAAGACAATATAAAAGTTGTTTTTGTTACCAAATCATGTAAAGAAATCAAAGCCCCAGTGTGTGTAATTTTCTTTATATTTTTATTTCTCTTTTAAAAAAAACAAACACTGGAAACCCGAATGAGGAATAATATTTCCATAAGTAAAAAATCACAACAAAAACTGTCAAATATAAAATACAATGTCAGTTGAATGAAAACAGTAATTGAAAACACAATCTGTGTCCATACGTGTAGTCCTGTATGACACCATTTTGTGTTATTAATAAAATGATTGAAAGTAAGGCACACAAATGGATGTCAAGAAAACAATTAGGCCTTAGGCCTACCCCCCCCCCTCTCCCCAGTGCTTCAAAATATGTCACACGAAAGTAGGCCAGAAAAAACAATCCCCCTAAAATGATTGAAATCCCTCCTCCCAAATGATTGAAATTTCGTCACAAGAAAGTATGTCAATAAAACAATCCCTCCCTACAATGATTGAAATCTATCATCCCAAATAATTGAAATCCCTCCTCCCAAATGATTGAAATTTCGTCACAAGAAAGTATGTCAATAAAACAATCCCCCCCCCTACAATGATTGAAATCTATCACCCCAAATGATTGAAATTATGACACACGAAAGTTAGTCAATAAAATAACACCACAATAATTGAAACAAATTCACACGAAATTATGTCCATAAAGGTCAAAGCAATGTATATATTATGTACAATTCGTTTAAATTGGATTCCAGCTTCAACAGTTCGTAACAAATACATGCATATGAAAACAAATAGCGGGTCTACCAAACGTATTAGCATACATTAGAATAAATTTACAAACAGCAGCAGCATGAGTATAGTAAGGCAAGTACAGTGTGACTGACGATGACCACTGGTTTCCTCAGTCGTTGGTGTGGTGACAAATATGGTTCTTCCATTGATGCTCTGTGTTTCTCTGAAGGTGTTTGCGTACGTTTCATTATTGACGCCGTAGAGGTTCCTGAATGCACTCATCTGTCGTTAAAGAAGATAAATAGAATTATATAGGCCTATATAAATAATGTATATATATATATATCTGTATCTATATTTTTTATCTATATCTAGCTATATATATATATATCTAGCTATCCTATCTATCTATCCATTCATCTATCGATGTCTCCATCAATCCATGTATCCATCCGTCCATCTATCTATATATTTATCCATCTATTGTTCTATCCATCAATCTATCTCTATATCTATCTATAAATCTATATATTTATTTATCTATGGATCTATCTAAATATATCTACCTATCTATCTATCAATGTATGCATCTATTTATCCTTTTATCCATATACCAATCCATCCATCTATCTTTATGTCTGTCCATGTGTCCGGACAACGCCGGGCAATTTCGCTAGTATACATATGGAATCCATCACCAAAACCTCACGATTCACTAACCTGTGCCTCTGAGATCTGAATGTGCCTCATGGCCACTGACCAGATGACCGATTCTGTACACGGGGGCGTGGTCAGGCTCCCATTGTAACGGTAGAAATCCAACCGGTCTGATTCCTCCGGAAGTAGATCAATCAGCGGAAATTGGATAGTGACATGACCTTCACCTTGACCTTGATCTTGCAACAACATTAAAAAATATATGATCAAAAGCGTAAATCTATATTTAAAAGGGAAAATTAAAATGTAAAATAAAACTAAAGAAGAGAAAAAAGCAGCACTGGTGTTTTGTCTAGAGACTTTCGGAATGGTCATTCCTTCTAGATCACAACAACAGAAAAAACGACGATATCGTTTTTGTTTAAAAAAAACTGTTTTAAAATATCATCAACAATATAATATTATTTAGTTTACTGCTGGCATTCTAAGAGAGGTAATGAAGAGATAAAATGTAAATTGAAGAATTAACTTAGTTAGCTCCCTTTGATTATTTTTTTTTTTAAATATTCATTTCTTTCCTATTTCGTATGTCAAATGTGAGGTGACTTAAAAAAACATCAACGAATTCTGAATTGTAAAGGAAGTTACAGTTTTATTTTAGTTTTATAAGTGAAGGGGCAGTATAAAAGGTCAGTGGCTGACCGGCTGGTACTGTCGTTAATTCACTGATCATGCTAAATTATTATTACGAGACGGTAAGATAGAGTCCAGCACTAGAGAGAGAGAGAGAGAGAGACTGAGAGAAAGTATTAGAAAGCATGTGGCAGAAGATATATGGCATTTTAAGTTAATAATAATAATAATAATAATAATAATGACATTTGTATAGCGCTGCCAACAAGCATAATGCAAGCTCAGAGCGCATTTAACATACAACTCAGAACACGGATACAATCTATAGGCTAAGAGATAAAGAAACTAAATAATGATTCAAAACTTTACAAACATGGAACAAATCAAAGTTGAGCAAGATACAAAAAAATTGATGTGATAGTTTAATTATTCTATAATGATGATGATGTTTTTCCATCGGTTTCGGTGAAGACCCTCGTCTGACAAAGTCATAATTATTTGTGGGTCCGGAGATTGCCGATGAGACTTATTTTTGCTCAAAAGTGACGGCGGTATTTGGAGCACGGATGCGTGGCTTGATGGCCATGTGATAGCGGAGCTGAATTTGCCGAATCTTCTGAGGAGTCGCTTTTCCATTGCAACTGTTCGCCTTTTACCTTCGTGGGCTGCTGCTCCAGTGAAGGTCATGTTGCGCCAAGAGAATCGGTCCACGGCCAGGCTTCCCCAGTTGTTAGGATTGATTCCAAAGTTTTTTTTAGGGAGGTCTTTAAACCTCTTCTTTTGCTTTTGCCCTCCGAGCAAGCCTTATGTGATGATTTCAAACTGTGCATTGTACTATGCATTAAATGTAAAACTATAAGTGGTAGAAAAATGTGTTTACTTTATCATTGAGCCCCTGAGTTTAAGAGAGAGAGAGAGAGAGAGACAGAGAGAGAGACAGAGAGAGAGAGAGAGAGAGAGAGAGAGAGAGACCGCGTTGGCGTGACAATATGGGTACATGCATTAATCATTACTAATAATATTATTTCAAACCTAAACAACAAGAAGTACAAAGAGAAATGGAAAGAATGATAATAACATACCAGGATATTTAATTTCGTGGAAATGCTTCAAAAGCTGATCGTACTTTGTGTTATTTTCTGCAGATATCTGAAGATTAGATGATTTAATTTAATTTTTATCTATAACAAAAAATCTGTCTGATGCGCTCACTGGTTCTCTCTTTTTTCGTATATGCTAGTGAGTCCTAGACATTAACAGCTGAGCTAGAAAAGAAGATCAATGCCATAGAGATGAGATGCTTCAGAAACCCTCTCGGTATCTGCTATAAACACCACATCTCCAATGAGCAGATACGAAAATAGGATACTCCAGGAAATTGGACAAAACGACAACCTTCTGGCGACTGTCAAGAAAAAGAAATGGTATGGTCCCATAACAAGAACCAACGGGCTTGCCAAAACTATTCTGCATGGAATCACCAGAGGAGGGAGAAAGAGAGGAAGACAACGGAAACGATGGGAGGATAACATCAGGAAATAGACGGGAGTAAAGCTGTGCGACGCAATGAAAGACGGGAGGAATGGAAGAGGTTGGTGTGCATGTCATCTTTGGCGCCCCAAAACTTAAGGTCCAACAGACTCAAAATATGTCGGATGTAGGATGAAGGAACAAAAAAAGAATGAAAGTTAAATTAAATTTAAAACTTCGTTATTGTACTAAGTGAAAGCAAATGTCGCTTTGTTATTTTGATAAGCGGGGAGGGAAGGGGGGGGGGAAAGATCATTATTTCTCAGGAAACTACATTTCTGCAAAATCCTAGAGATTTAATATCAGATTTTAATTAAACAGCATAATATACACATTTATGTTTGTTTAGAAACCTTATGTGTATTTTTGTGATGCTAACTAACGAACCGGTGACGACGGCAATTTTGTACCCTTGGGTCTCATCGCTGGCGAAGTTTGGAAATCACCAGTACGCTCGCACCAAGTGCACACCGGTGGGGAAACGCATTGGGGGACGAACCCTCTAGTTTGCGCGCCAGAGAAAGACAAGCCGCCTTTACTTTACCCCAACTCAAGTCAGGTACCCATCAGTCACCATCGAGTCCCAGGATTCGAGCCCAGGACCTACGGTACGCCAGTCGAACGCGCTGCCGGTTCGGCCCCGGTGTACCTGACTAATTATCAATACATTTGTAAAATTTCTCTGCATGCAACAAGTAAACATCGATATCATCGGTCGGAATTCTTAATTGCTGAAAATTGTTTCTGTTTTCATTTCCTTTCTCCTCAGAAACCGCTGTCCTTACCTTAAACCTTAAACTAATACAAACAATTTTAATAACTTAATTGCTCAATCTTAAGAATTTTCCTTCTTCATCAACTTTTTAGATTTTGCTTTGATAAAAACATTGAAAAATTGAATGATATTGTTGTTGTTGTTTTTTTTTTGGCCTGCTCCAGCATCATTTTTTTTGGGGGGGGGGGGGGGGGCAAATTTTAGCTTTGAGCAGAAGGGGCGGTGCTACCAGGTTTTAGTGCACTAGATTTACCTCATATAAAAACCCAACAACAGCCAATGGGCGTGTCGAATCTTGAGCTTGGCTTGAATTGACCAGGTGCACCAGGTGTAGCTGAAGTAGAGCAAAAAATATAAAGGTAATTCCATACAAACTTCAGGTAATTCAATACAAATTTCAGGCAATTCAATACAAATTTCAGGCAATTCAATACACATTTCAGGCAATTCAATACACATTTCAGGCAATTCAATACAAATTTCAGGCAATTCAATACACATTTCAGGCAATTCAATACAAATTTCAGGCAATTCAATACAAATTTCAGGCAATTCAATACAAATTTCAGGCAATTCAATACACATTTCAGGCAATTCAATACACATTTCAGGCAATTCAATACACATTTCAGGCAATTCAATACAAATTTCAGGCAATTCAATACACATTTCAGGCAATTCAATACATATTTCAGGCAATTCAATACAAATTTCAGGCAATTAAATACACATTTCAGGCAATTCAATACACATTTCAGGCAATTCAATACAAATTTCAGACAATTCAATACAAATTTCAGGCAATTCAATAAAACATTAAGGGATTAAAAAAAACTATCTAAGCCTATATAAACAGCGGCTAAAAACAACAGAAATTCACCGAGAAAAGGACACACCAGACTGCTAGACTCTCCAGCACCAAATTTGCACTAAGCCACACCTTCAAATGCCGAATCGTATCAGAAGTGCAAAATACCTGAGCAGATTTTACAACAGCGCTGTCTCGCCAGATAGGCCTTAAAATGGGTGCCACACGCCGAGGCATGTACAATGTAAGGACAGCTTCCCGTACTTTGGAAATGCACCGTACCTAGGGTAATAACAAAGAGTATAGAAGAGGGTGTGATGCCTCAGTTACCACCACTTTTGAACACTGCTGATTACCAAGGTAATTTTGAATTATTCCTTTAAAAAAATATAAAACAAACAGAATATAGAACACATATAACTAAGTAATACTGTGGGATCGTGGTGTGTAGCACACGCATCCTTTATTTCATTGCCAAGCACATGTCAAGAGGCATCAAAGATGGGTTTCATCTCGAACACATCGTAACGGCAAAGATTGAACCACATGTAACCCCTTTCTGCTCAAGCAGATTGTCATAGGAGCTTGTGGGGCCAGCAAAATGCCCCATCGCATTTACCCTTTCTTTTTTTGCAAAGAGGGGAAGATGGGCTGGCCAAAATAATCTTACAGATCACTAATCTGATATTGTCTTATATATTAGAGACGCTCCTTCTATAAAGAAGATTATTGCGTCCTACGCTCATCCGTGGTCCGAGTTTAGTCTGTTAGATCTGCACTAAAGTTCGCCGAATTACCTCCAAAGGAAACTGCCTGCCTTGGATGAGATGCTCCGAGCCCACGGCCGAGGTCGTCCCCCAGTGGAAGTGGAGTTGTATCAGGTTGTACTCCGCTGGTAGGTTGCCTCCACGCAGGACGACTGTGTTTCCGGCGACGGCCAATGTCACTGAGACAGACAGAAGCGGTGAAATTAAAGTTTAAAAAAAACCGTCACAAAAACATGTTTTGGGGAATGATATAATGAATAGGCATACCTCGTAATATACAGAATATAGAACATACAGAATATAGAACATACAGAATATAGAACATACAGAATATAGAACATACAGAATATAGAATATACATATTATAGAACATACAGAATATAGAACATACAGAATATAGAATATACATATTATAGAACACACAGAATATAGAACATACATAATATAGAATATACATATTATAGAACATACAGAATATAGAACATACAGAATATAGAACATACATAATATAGAACATACAGAATATAGAACATACAGAATATAGAACATACAGAATATAGAACATACATAATATAGAACATACAGAATATAGAACATACAGAATATAGAATATACATATTATAGAACATACAGAATATAGAACATACAGAATATAGAACATACAGAATATAGAACATACAGAATATAGAACATACATAATATAGAACATACAGAATATAGAACATACAGAATATAGAATATACATATTATAGAACATACAGAATATAGAACATACAGAATATAGAACATACATAATATAGAACATACAGAATCTAGATTATACATATTATAGAACATACAGAATACAGAAAATACAGAATATAGAACATACAGAATATAGAACATACAGAATATAAAACATACAGAAGCAGCGTTCACCAGTTTCTTTGGCTACGGCATACTTGGAGATTGTGTGGCCACCACAATGCCCACTCGACTCCACTTTACCCCCTAACCACTGTCAGCTACCCATCATAGCTGGCCAGACTCAGGGACACCCTTCAGACCCGAGAACAAATCCCAGCGTTCACCAGCATTCGAACGAAATATCCCAAAAACTCTGACCTGTCAATCCTGTGTTGGACAGATCCAAGGACACGCCGCTGGTCATCTTATAGTCCGAGAAGTTAAAGTAAGTGAGCTTCGGGTCGTACTGCAGGCTCTTCGTCACTATATCGATTGGCGACTGCGCCATACCAGAGCAGGCCGGGTAGCTCTTCGACCACTTCTCCGGACCTGAGCGTAAAATAAATCAACTCACATAGCTAGATCGCACAGATGGACTAAAGTAAAAATTTTATAAATAGTATATTTTATATGATAGTACTCGTTATCAAATGTACATTAAAAAAGTGTTGTTTTTTTTTAACTCCTTCTAACATATTATTGATATGAGCGCTACTCTATCACTCGGATACCGAATGGCGTCTTTTTACAATTAACGTAAAACTGATAAGGGACATAATCTTACACTGTAAGGGACATAATCTACCATACACTGTATGGGACATAATCATTCTGTAAATGGCCTTACTATCTCCATCTATTACTATAACAGTATAGAGTCAGTATAGACAATCTCCATGTTAGTGTGAGTTGCGCAGTTAAATTAGGGTCTACAGAGTACACGGTGTTATATCTTATACCGAGACGTGAGACACGAAGTTTGGGCGATCGCTTCTAGGAAAATAAAACAAATAGTGAACCTACCTAAACCCGATCCCGAATCGTAGCTCCACTTCGTATCTGAAGAAAATAAAACACAACAATATATCATAAATATATAAAATATATCATAAATCATAAATATATTTTATCTTTACATTATATATATTTTTTGAGACGAAACGTGAGCTTAATTTTGATTCGAGTGATGGAGAGTTGCGCAGGTTGTCAGTCTCACTGTCTCGTCCAGTCTAACGTGTACCAGTCAATTCTGTACCCATAAGCCTCAAAGTCTGGCGAAGTGTGTAAACCGAAGATACGTTAAAATTAAGATCACAACGGCGGGCGAACGCATGGGAGGGGTGGGGGGGGGGAGGGCAGCCCCTGTTACGCGTCCCAGGTTCATTAAACAGCCGAGAGGCAAATCGATCTTCGGTGGAGGCGGAAGAAATGAGAGCAAAGCGACGAAACCCGCCTATCGGACCGAAATGATCCATAGGGCCGTTGAAGCAGCGTTCACCAGTTTCTGTGGCCACTGCATATTAGGCGATTGTGTGGCCATCACAATGAACAGCCGCCTTTACTTTACCCAAAATATGGTACACCATCAGAGCTGGGTAGACTCAGGTACACCCTCAAGTGCGGGGAAAAATCCTAGCCTGCACCAGGACTCGAACCCAGGACCCTCGGTACGCCAGTCGAACAAATATATTTAGACTATGGAGGTTTGCGAGGCTCGATTTTCCTTAAGTGGACATCAAGATATTACGTACAGAGAAAAGGTCAAATTTTCATACCTCCGTTCCACACCCCGTACGCTTCTTATCCCTCCCCCACAACCATGTTTAAAATTATTTTTTATAACCACTTTTTTTTAAAAAGTTTTTTCTACAAGCTACATTGCCCGGCGTTGCCTGGGGGGGGGGGGGGGGGGGGGTAAAGCAGGCCTGTATAAGCTACAGATAAAAATTGTATAATCTTCAAATGAACAGAAAGCTTTAAATCTTAAAATAATAATTATTTTTTTTTAATGACGACTTCTAGGAAAGTAATGTAATATAAATATTGTCATCGGGTAAAAAAAAACTAACCAATAAAAATCATGTTTTTATTATACTCCCTTTCTTTGAAAACTAAGTTTACCATCATGTAATTAAATAATTGATTGGCTAATGGAAATGAAACATGTACAGAAAAATATCTGTGTCAAAGACACTAATATAAACATGAATTAATTTCTTCCCTTCATTCACAAAGCTAGAGTGCAAAGTTTGATGACGTCATAAAAATAATCTCAGCGCGACGAAAAACCATAGAATGTTGGACCGGCATTTTCAACGTGAAACCAAAACAAAGCGTTAAATTTTCAAAAAATCATAATTATAGTATAATTAAGTTTCTTTAATTGAAAATTTGATGGAATGTATTGTTAGTTGCCACAAGTCTGCTGCCCAAGTTTCAGTTCGATTCGACGACGGGAAGTGGTCGAAAAATCGATGCAAAGTTTTACAGGCAAGCAGACAGACAATGCAAGTTAAGAGAAAGGGAGTAAAAAACTAACCCATAAAAAACTAGTTTTTATTATACTCCCTTTCTTTGTATACTAACCTTGAACATTTGTACGCTTTAACAAAAACATTGCCCTCAAATGTTATAATACGACACGAATTTAAACATGAATTAATATTTTTCCTTTCATTCACAAAGCTAGAGTGCAAAGTTTGATGACGTCATAAAAATAATCTCAGCGCGAAGAAAAACCATAAAAAGTTGGACCGGCATTTTCAACGTAAAACCAAATTAAACCGTTAAATTAAAAAAAATTATAATTATAGTATAATTAAATTTTTTAAACTGAAAATTTGATAGAAAGTATTGTTAGTCGCCACAAGTTTGCTGCCCAAATTTCAGCTCGATTGGACGACCGGAAGTGGTTGAAAAATCGATGCACAGTTTTACAGGCAAGCAGACAGACAGACAGACAGTACGAGCTAAGAGAAAGGGAGTAAAAATAGATTGGCTTAAATCTTTTATTAAAATAAATCCAAATTGCCCGGTGTTGCTCATAGATTTAAAAATCTTTTTTTTTAAAGTAATAGTCATATTAGTTATCTATATAAAAAAAAATAAAACACAACAAAAATGCATAGACTAACTGGAGTATTGAGCCAGGGTGGTCCGCATGGCAGTCTGATATGTCAACCACTTAGCTATCGAAGACATGTTCGAATTGAAATCGCAAAAGTAGCCTATAATATGAGACAATAAGGTCATGTGTCTTAAAATTAACTTATATGATTGGTTGATCACACACACACACAGAGCCTACTTTACATATAGAGATTATACATTTTAAAAAAATCGTGTTGGCAAACGTTGAAACTTATTATAGAGATTGTTTTTTTTAGTTCAATCATGCTTCGATATCGACCTGACGCTAATAACGCTTAAAAAGTATTAGTCCTGTCATATTCTTGTTTGTCGAAGTCAATAAAACAACAACAATAAACAACAAAACTAGCGTCAGTAACAACAAAAGAACAAAGACATATTTTGTGTGTGTGTCAACACTTACCGATTTTGTCAGAATTCTCGTCCGAGACTTCCAATCCAAGGGAAATAAATGGCAGGGAAGTAATGCAAGACAAAATCAATAAATCCATTTCTTTCATTTTTCTGACTGTTATATCTCTCTAAAAATTAAAATCTAAAAAAAAAGTACTTATTATGTTAATCCACAACAAATATTTGTGCATTTTTTAAAACAATTATCTTGTTTATTTTTTTTTAATTAAAATTATATGTAAGTAAAATAACAACTTCAAACAATAGATGCGTGTTATTATCAAACATAAGAAAAAACATCAATATATAAATTTTAAATAAATCAATTATGCCAATTAATAAGAAACTTTTTTTTACAATGTCAACTGGTTCACCTATCGACATTTCATTCTCTAAACTTGGGATCGACAACCTAAGGCACGCGTGCCAGACTTGGCACGTACAGCGATTTCCGATGGTACGCGGAAGACCCACCAAGAAAAAGTTGATTAAAATATCTTCCACGTGAAATTAAGTGCTAGAGCAAGATGTCTCTTGGCGCGCTGAATGAATTAGAAATCCTACTCTGGTACACTATTATGAAAAGGTTTGCCGACCCCTGCTCTAAACCATAGTGTACAAATCTATTATTGTTATGCGTAAACTCAAATTGAAATGAGTGAAATGAAATCAGTCTGTAATACATAACTTTTTTTTGTGTGTTAATATAAACTTAAACTTTTTTACCTATTCTATTTAAATAACGAATTCTAGAATTCTAATACAATCGTTTCTTCTAAACGGTTGAACAATATTTGAAACAAAAAAAGCTCGAATGGATTCTACACACACACAACATGCAAATGCTAGGGCCTACGACCCGGGGTAGTAAAACTCAGAATAAACTCAATTATATATGCCAGTGCTAGGCCTACTGCTCTCCAGTACTCGAGTACGTCATGAAAGGGTGTGTGGGGGGTGGGGGGGGGGATGGAGGGGGGAATGGTACAACCACTTTTATAAGTATTGCCGAACTCAAAAAATCTATTTCATTTATGTGGCGTCAGTGTTTTTTTTGTTTTTTTTTTGTTTTTATAATAATTCTCATTTGAACGGGGATTTAAAAATAGAACAAAATTTAAATGTGATTTGGGCTTTAGAAAAAAAATAATTTTTCTTTTAATAAGACGGTCTTAGGATTTGGTCGGTTAACTTAATCTTCATTCTTTGGAATTTTTTCGTCGCTACTTTTTTTTTATAGAATTGACGGGCGATGGCATGGCAAAAGTTTGTGTGTGTGTGTTTGTGTGTGTGGGGGGGGGGGGGGGGGGAGGTCCCCAATGGAAAGAATCTCAAATGTACGTCTTTCTGATCAGTTTCCGAATCTCTCTTAGTGTTTTGGCGTTGTGAGCACAGAGGCCTTACGGTAGCGCATTGCCATTCCGAATGGCCAGGGGTTCAATTCTAGGTTATGCGCCAGGGGGCGTTTTTTTGTTGTTGTTGTTCTCCCCGGGGGTCTGGAGTCCTGTTTTAAATCTTCCCAGCTTTGTTTTGGGAAACCTGGAATGATTTGTGGGGTAAAAGGGAAATGAGGCTGGGCATTGTGCTGTCCACAATATCCTCTCATATGCCGTGTCCACACTGCTTAACTAGCCTTTTGAACTAAGATGATCGGGTTTTTTCAATCTTTACTTTTTGTTACTTCCATCTCGGGTTCACTGTAAGGTACTAACATGTTACGGGGAATCTAGGATTCACGTGAGGCAATAAGATGTTACTATTTACATGCTTGGGATTTCCCGTGAGGCAATACAAAATTTCAGTGCACATGTTTAGAATTTTCTTAAAGCAATGCAATATTTCAATGCACATGTATGGTGATTCCCGTTAGGGGACCAACATTTTTTCTGTGCACTGCACCACCAAACCCACAACATGAGAACCGTGCAAATTCAATCTGAATCTTCATTTCAACTTTGTTTCTTTGTTTCTTTGTTTCTTTGTTTCTTTGTTGTTGTTATATTTGTATGATTGGCACCCATACAATCATAGTACCCTAATAAAATTCCTTTAAAAAAAAACAACTAAAAGAACACACACACACACACACACACACACACAAACACATCAAAACCCTACAGCAAACTTTCTAAAACATTTTCATTTACCATTCTTGGTAATCTTTTTTCTTTTATAATTAGTAATAATATAATGTGTAGCCTAATAATATAATGTGTAATAATATAATGTGTAATAATATAATGTGTAATAATATAATGTGTAATAATATAATGTTTAATAATATAATGTGTAGCCTAATAATATAATGTGTAATAATATAATGTGTAGCCTAATAATATAATGTGTAATAATATAATGTGTAATAATATAATGTGTAATAATATAATGTGTAATAATATAATGTTTAATAATATAATGTGTAATAATATAATGAGTAATAATATAATGTGTAATAATATAATGTGTAATAATATAATGTGTAATAATATAATGTGTAATAATATAATGTGTAATCCTAACCCTTTTTTCCCCTTATAGTGCCTTTCCACTACAAGTCTAAGCTATAGAGCATCGGTTCTCAACGGGGGCGATATCGCCCCCAGGGGGCGGTGAAGAGGTCTTGTGGGGCGCTGACGATCCCGGAGGCGATAGGGGGGGGGGCGGTGGAGGGCAAATGGGCGGTGCAAACCTTCTTGAAATAATGTTAAAAGATGTAGGGTCTACACCTTAAATAAAAAAAAAATTAAAGGACTTCATAATTATATCAGTAATATTTAGCTTGGTGAGTCAATAGCAGAACAGTCGATTAAAATTAATAGACTGATCCGCTAATGACCTATTGCCACAGTGTAATTGTGACGTAGAGGGCTCAGAACAGAAGTGGTTGGAGAGGTACCCTACACACCGGTACAAATGCTGCCAGAGGGCAAAATTCGCCTTATCGCGTATTCTAAACGAGCAGCGAAGAAAAAAAAACATAGGCTGCCCCGGCCCAACTCCAACGGTCCCGCTTTCCAATGCCAGAGATGCGACAGTTTATCTCTCAATGATAGGTCTCCACAGACACAGCTAATGCTGCAAAACTGTCAAAATATAAAGTGCGCAAATAAAATTGTCTTCTGATTTAGGGTTGTTAAACGAAAACCGGAATACAGGATTTTTGGAGAGGGGGAAACCGAAATCCGGTTTTAATCCGGTTTTATACAACCGAAAATCGGTAATGAAGAAAAAAAAACGGTTTTAACTGCAAGAGGCATTGATTGAATTAGCAACCAATGAAGAACTCAAATTGAAATTTGTAAGAAAAGGTTATCACGACTTTTGGCTGCAAAAAAGAACATCAGTTTCTCCAGTACTGTATGCTTTTGGTAAAGTGTTGTTTTTTTTATTGCATTTTCATCTTCCTATTTAGTAGAGCGAGGTTTTAGTGCTGTTTGGCTACCACTTTGTTGTCAAAAAAAAAAAAAACGAAGCAAGTTGCAAGTAGTGGAGCGTGGAGACTTGAGGATTTTGCTAACCAAAATAGAGCCTAATATTGACAACCTGCTGTCAACACACCAGAGAGCTCCAAAAAATTGTAAAAGGGGGCGGTGAGCCGAAAAAGGTTGAGAACCTATGATCTAGAGTCTAAGTCTAGATGCTGCGTTTCACCACCTTAATCGCAAAACAACAACAACAAAAAAAAACAACAACAATAAAACCCACAAATTAATATTGGCACCAGCGGGCACAAATTTTGAGAACTACTGGGCTACAACAATTTGTTCACCAAGCTATTTTTAGATTTTAGTTTGAACGTGCTATAAAATGTCTATTAATAAGATTTGATTTCTGCAACGTCAATCACCCCTAACAGCTTCTCAAATTATGTTGCAAAGCAATACATTTTGTGAAATTAGACATAGATGCCATTACGTGGAACTCTTCATAAGCTTTTCAGCAAAATTAAACAATAATAGTTCTAAATAATAAACTATTATTAAAGGCATCTAACTGTACTATATAATTTAAAATTATAAGAATACTAAAAGAGGATACAAGAAAAATATGACAACAACGTTATATGATCTTCAATGTTGATAGGCCGGAAATGCAACAATTCAACTCTAGTTTCACTTTGTTCAATTAAATTCTTTTGGTGGTTCTATTCTAATTCATCACGTGACTGACATCAGGACATCATGGCGCTTAAGATTTAGAATATTAAACATTTTTTTACTATATGAGAGTGGGGGGGGGGGGGTCTAGCGAAGGAACCTGGCTCGAATCCTGGTATGAGCTAAGATTTTTTGTTTCTGGCAGGGTGTCTCCAGAGTTCTGCCCAGCTCTGGTAGGAAAACGTAAAAGTCGATGGGCATTGCCCTGGTCAAAACAATACCCCTCAAAAGCCGTGGCCACAGAATCTCATTGTGGTTTTTATAACTATGTATAGTTATTTACCCGTTTTTTTTCAAAACATTATACGTAATTTTTGTTGAAATCAAATCCATCGTTTTTTTTATACCCGTTTCATTTTATGCGTTATTTTGATTTCAAATGTATTTTTTCGCTAGACTCAGGGACACCCTCCCGTCCCGGGAACAAATTCTAGCTTTCACCAGGATTCAAACCTAGAACCTTCGTTTATACAGTGTGTCATATAACAATTTGAAAGGCCTAGGGCTTTAGCTAAAATTACGGTACTTATCCCTAGCTCAAAAACTCAAAACTCCCGATGAGCGTTTCACACAATAATGTTCTATTTATAGAAACGAGTGTTTGAATGACTCGAAAACATGAACACATACATACCAAAAAATTCCGAGATTGCGAAATATTTGTGGGTTGTATTTTTTTAAAACTTCTATTCTATTCATATATATTATTATTTCAAACATTTCGAAGATATAATTTGCAAAACAACTATTTGAAAAGAACAATGTATGCCTTGTTCCCAATTAAGACCAGAAACCTCTATTGACTTAAGAAGTCGCATTGAATAAATAAAAAAGCGTATTTATTTTTAAAAAAAAGCAATATTTCAACTTTAATTATCATTCAATGTGAAGACGCCCCTGTAATTAAAAATAATTTAAAAAAAAGACCCACTTTAACGAATAGAATTCAGACACTCGTATACAATATCGAGCTTGAAAAAAAATTAAAAATAATAATAATAAATTTGACATTAAATATATTTCAAGTTGCGGCAGATCTCAGGCACTTTACGTCATTCAGGGCTTCCTATACTAAACGCCCTCGTCAGTGCTCGTGTACTCATTTTGATTTTAGCCTTGGGTTTTGTGGGGGTGGGGGCTGGGGGGGGGGGGGAGTGTCAAGTGTGCGGCAACATCTATTGTGCGGGTGTTGGGAGCGTTCAACAAAAGAGATAAATAGATCGGGCAAAGTTGAATACTGGCACTGAATTTCACCGCGCGTCGTGGCGTTGTCTTTGTACCCCTTCAACCCTCGCCACCCAGCCGTTGGAAGACGTATATGTTGTTGGTGCTGGGTGTCGGTTTGTTTTGGGGGGGGGGGAGGGGGGGAGAACGTCTGGGTTTTGACGAAGAGCTATAGCCCGGAGCTTTATCTATGTAACCAGTGGACCCGCCAGGCAGTGGCGTAGACATGGGTTTGCAAGGCGACCGGGGGGGGGGGGTAAGGGAAGAAAAGGGGAGGAGTGCGAGATTGTGGGGGGGGGGTAGGGGGAAAGGGTAAATGTTGAACAATGACAAGGTTAGAGGCAAATAATGCAACGTAGGGGCAGGGACGAAATAGGATGATGTATGGGAGCAAATAGTACAACGCTAGAGAAAATATTGCAAGGATGTGGAAAATAGTGCAAGAATGGTGAAATAGTGCAATGATAGAGAAAATAGTGCAAGAATGGTGAAATAGTGCAATGATGTGGAAAATAGTGCAAGAATGGTGAAATAGCGCAATGATAGAGAAAATAGTGCAAGAATGGTGAAATAGTTCAATGATATGCAAAATAGTGCAATAATGATGAAATAGTTCCTTGATGGGGAATATAGTGCAAGAATGTAGAAAAAAGTGCAAGAAAGGTGAAATAGTTCAATGATGAGAAAAATATTGCAAGAATTCGGAAAATAGATCAATGATTGTGGAAAAATTGCTAGTAAGGAGACAATTTCTCAAGGGGAGATAAATAGAATGAGGATGAAGAAAATAGTGTAAAGATGATGAAAAAGGGCAATAATGAGGAAATAATGCAAGAGTGTTGAAAATATTGAAAGAAAACCAGGGAAATGGTGCGAGAATGAGGAAAATAGTGCAAGAATTTCTATTCAAAAAGAACATGATATATTCAAGAAATCTCAGTTATGGATATAAAAGTGGGGTTTTAAGACGTTATTTCGGGGCCCACTTGCCATTCTTCTTGCAGCTACGCCTATGACTCCAGGTGTTACTTCTTAACCGGGTTGGCTTATACCATCCGATGCGCTGCAGTGATCTAAGGGAACGTTTGTAAGGTCGCCCATAAATGGGGCAGAGGAATATTTGTTAAGTTTTTGTAACCTATGCAAATAAGTAAAAAGGTATTGACTTAACAATACTAAGTGCTTTAAACATCGAGCTAGGACTTGAGACTTAATTCACAACCTGCTTTTATACATTCGAGGCATTTGTGGTTGGGTATCGTGGATAAACAGGCAAATAGATGGATAGATTAGATTAGATAGATTAACGGATTAATAGATTGATATATTGATGGATGGGCACATTGTTAGATTGATACATTTATGAATTAATAGACTGATAGATTTATTTATCAATCTATCAATCTTTTAATCTATATAATCTATCTATCAATCGACCAGTCTATCAATCGACCAGTCTATCAGTCTACAAGTCAATCAGTCAATCAGTCAATCAGTCAATCAGTCAATCAGTCAATCAGTCAATCAGTCAATCAGTCAATCAGTCAATCAGTCAATCAGTCTATCAATCGATCAATCGATCAGTCTATCAATCGATCAGTCTATCAATCGATCAGTCTATCAGTCTATCAGTCTATCAGTCTATCAGTCAATCAATCGATCAGTCTATCAGTCTATCAGTCTATCAATTTGTCAAATAGGGCTGGTAAAGCAGCGTTCACCTGTTTCTTTGGCCATGGCATGCTAGGGGATGTGTCGCCAGCACAATGCCCAACCGCTTTTATTTTACCCAACTAAGTAGACCCAGGGACACCCTCAAATCCTAGCCTCCACCAGGATTCGAACATGAGGACCTTCGGATCGCCAGTCGTAAGCGCTGCCGCTCGGCTACCATGCCCGGTTTTGTTCCGACGGGTACTTTACTTTACTATTGTAATGTGTTGACCGGACTTAGTGACCCGATAGCTGTGTGCTATTGTTTATGTGACTGGCTGGGCAGAGTGAGTTTTATTCATGGATGTATCGTGGAGTTGTATGAATTTTAATGTGCTATAAAAGGACTGATGAATGAGAATAAAGTATTAGTTGTTACACCAAGCTAGAGCGTACTTTCACAAATATTAGTTACTAGTGGTTATTCCCGTCAAAATGACGGAGAAACGAACGTGTCTTGTTAAAAGAGAAAGAACAAAATATAAAAAAATTATAACAAAAACTGAAGTGCGAAAGTTTCTTTCGGTATTTAGATTTTTTTTATTGTTTACGGTCGCCTGGCCCTGGAATATGCATATGAATTGTTGACTTCTTATTAATAATATTAAACTAACAATAATACTATCAAAAGGAAAAAAAGAAAACAAATACCATTTAATGATACCTCTTATGCGTTATACTTAAAGAATAGAAAATTAATAGTACCTTCATATCCACGCTTAAAAAATAACAGACTAAATATATAATACCTTCATAGCCACGTGAATTTAAAAAAAGTGTGTAAATAAAACGTACTAAAACACAACAGCAGACGAAAACTTAGGCCTGTGTTCAAATCCTGGTGCAGGCTAGGATTTTTGTTCCCGGGGCTGGAGGATGTCCCTGAGTCTACCCAGCTCTGATGGGTACCTGACCTTAGTTGGGGTAAATGTAAAGGCGGCTGTGCTTAGTGCTTAGTGCTGGCCACACAATCCCCTAGTATACCGTGGCCATAGAAACTGTTGAAAGCTGCTTTACAGGCCCTATGGATCATTTCGGTCCGACGGAATACTTTAATGGTTCAATCCAGTGCCAAAAAAAAATCCCGATGTGCCAAAGTGCCTTTTTGGATACCTTGCCAAGCCCCAGTTGAGTATATATCTCTTTCCTAAGGGTATACGTTTCAAAGACAAGGCCTAGATTCGTTTAAAAAAAAAAATCAAGACACGCACGACCAAATCGATCACGAATAAATGCCAATGAATAAAGTATGTTCGATGTTATGATTGAATGGAAAAGAGAGGGGTCGGGGGAAGACGGTCAGGTATGGAGTTCGTTCCAGGCAAGACTTTTGATCATAATTTTAATAATTTGTGCAAGAAAATACCAAATTCATTTTTTTACGAGAGGTTCCGCATTCCCCCATGTAAATATGCGGAAGATTTGATCAAAGGGAATATAGAACACATGTGTAGTGCATATGGGATAGAGAAAAGAACAGACAGGAACATAGAATTTACCGAGAATATAGAACATACATAATATAAAACATACATAATATAGAACATACAGAATATAGAACATAGAGAATATAGAACATAGAGAACATAGAACATAAAGAACATAGAACATACAGAATATAGAACATACAGAATATAGAACATAATGAATATAGAACATAGAGAACATAGAACATAGAGAATATAAAACATACATAATATAGAACATACAAAATAATAGAACTTACAGAATATAGAACATAGAGAATATAGAACATAGAGAACATAGAACATAGAGAATATAGAACATACGAACATACAGAATATCGAATATACAGAACATAGAACATACAGAATATAGAACATACGAACATACAGAATATAGAACATACAGAATACAGAACATACAGAATATAGAACATACAAAATATAGAACATAGAGAATATAGAACATACAGAATATAGAACATACGAACATACAGAATATAGAACATACAGAATACAGAACATACAGAATACAGAACATACATAATATAGAACATACAGAATATAGAACATAGAGAATATAGAACAGACATAATATAGAACAAACGAACATACAGAATATAGAACATACAGAATATAGAACATACAGAACATAAAACATACAGAATATAGAACATACAGAATATAGAACATACAGAATATAGAACATACGAACATACAGAATATAGAACATACAGAATATAGAACATACAGAATATAGAACATACAGAATATAGAACATACAGAACATAAAACATACAGAATATAGAACATACAGAATATAGAACATACAGAATATAGAACATACGAACATACAGAATATAGAACATACAGAATATAGAACATACAGAATATAGAACATACGAACATACAGAATATAGAACATACAGAATATAGAACATACAGAATATAGAACATACAGAATATAGAACATACAGAATATAGAACATACAGAATATAGAACATACAGAATATAGAACATACAGAATATAGAACATACAGAATATAGAACATACAGAATATAGAACATACAGAATATAGAACATACGAACATACAGAATATAGAACATACAGAATATAGAACATACAGAATATAGAACATACAGAATATAGAACATACAGAATATAGAACATACAGAATATAGAACATACAGAATATAGAACATACAGAATATAGAACATACGAACATACAGAATATAGAACATACAGAATATAGAACATACAGAATATAGAACATACAGAATATAGAACATACAGAATATAGAACATACGAACATACAGAATATAGAACATACAGAATATAGAACATACAGAATATAGAACATACGAACATACAGAATATAGAACATACAGAATATAGAACATACAGAATATAGAACATACGAACATACAGAATATAGAACATACAGAATATAGAACATACAGAATATAGAACATACAGAATATAGAACATACAGAATATAGAACATACGAACATACAGAATATAGAACATACAGAATATAGAACATACAGAATATAGAACATACGAACATACAGAATATAGAACATACAGAATATAGAACATACAGAATATAGAACATACAGAATATAGAACATACAGAATATAGAACATACAGAATATAGAACATACAGAATATAGAACATACGAACATACAGAATATAGAACATACAGAATATAGAACATACAGAATATAGAACATACAGAATATAGAACATACAGAACATAAAACATACAGAATATAGAACATACAGAATATAGAACATACAGAATATAGAACATACGAACATACAGAATATAGAACATACAGAATATAGAACATACAGAATATAGAACATACGAACATACAGAATATAGAACATACAGAATATAGAACATACAGAATATAGAACATACAGAATATAGAACATACAGAATATAGAACATACAGAATATAGAACATACAGAATATAGAACATACAGAATATAGAACATACAGAATATAGAACATACAGAATATAGAACATACAGAATATAGAACATACAGAATATAGAACATACAGAATATAGAACATACAGAATATAGAACATACAGAATATAGAACATACAGAATATAGAACATACAGAATATAGAACATACAGAATATAGAACATACAGAATATAGAACATACAGAATATAGAATATACGAACATACAGAATATAGAACATACAGAATATAGAACATACAGAATACAGAACATACAGAATATAGAACATACAGAATATAGAACATACAGAATATAGAACATACAGAATACAGAACATACAGAATATAGAACATACAGAATATAGAACATACAGAATATAGAACATACAGAATATAGAACATACAGAATATAGAACATACCGAATATAGAACATACAGAATATAGAACATACCGAATAAGGAAAATAAATAAGACACATAAAGTTGATTAAAGATAGAATTATATAATTATATAGTGGACTTAACAAAGTCTTTTTTGTGTTTATTTCCAGAACGTTTGATTGATCATTCTTTAGCAAAACTAGTTTGTCGTAGCAAGAATGTATAAATAAACAGGAACAAAATGTATTGTTTAATTGTCTCCCTTTAAATGTCATTTCCTTCTACTGTCCCCTTGCCGTCGACTCACACAAGGGGGAGCTTTGTTTGTTATTGTTCAGTTACTGTCACTGTCAGACTGCTCGCTTTGCTACGATGTTTCATTGCACTGGCATCTGCGCAAGCAATGTCACCAAATGACACACGACAAATGACAGATTTATCGCAACACTTTAACGTTATTTTCCAAGCATTCATGGTATATCGTTTAAAAATGAAATGGTTTTATGGACTTCAACCCCCCCCCCCCTCCCCTTTCTGGCCCAACCAACTTTTACAGGCAACAATAACTACAAAGCCCCAGTAAGTTTGATTCTCATAATTTTGGTGACATCATCTAGAGCAGGGGTCGGCAACCTTTTGATTACAATGTGCCAAAGTATGATTTCTAATTCATTCAGCGTGCCGACAGCCTAAAAGCCTCCCTGCTGTAGCACTAAATTTCTTGTAGAATAGACTTAAAAAGACTTTAAAGGCCTCTTCCGCGTGCAATTTGAAAATCCATCAGCGTGCCGTAGGTTGCCGACCACTTGTCTAAAGTCTGGTTCGCTGTGAACTAATACACCCAAGGGTTCGGTTGCCGAAGCCACATGCACTTTCTTTCTCCCAATGCGGACTTCCCCGTGGGGTCATTATCGTGGTTAAACCGCCCGTATACCTGCAATGTCGCCCAGTATATATAAAAAACAACAACATAGATCTACTATAAATATGGGTTATCCATGCGTGAGATGACAAGTGTACTCTTGGTGCAAGTGTTCTGTTGAATTCCACACTTCGCCAGTGTATTCTTCTTATGGATGTTGAAGATTCCCCAGAGACTAAATCAGCAGATCGGACAGGTCACGGTCGAAAATTGAGATGAGAATAGTTGGAAAAAAAAATGAAGGTCAGGCGTTGTTTTTGCCACACATCCATTCTCGTTAGCCTTGGCGACAAATGAACAACCTGTGGACTCATATATTTTATAGAACGGCATACATAATCCTACAACAGTAAAACCATTACAGGCACTAAAATCCTCGTTTTGATTTTTGCGAAGTACATTCTTACGCCCCTGTGGGGGTCAAATTGTCAAAAACTTTGTTCATCTTATTCTATTTCCAACAGATTTAAGCCGTTCAAGAAACAAACCCCATGGGGAGGCTGGGTGAAGGGATCTGAGTAGGAGAGAATTCAATCTTCAAATTGTGCAACTGTGTGTGTGCGTGTTCGTTCTTCTGAACTTAATAAGTTATCTTGGGCAGGGGTCTCCAAA
The DNA here is from genome assembly GCA_949126835.1 of Anisus vortex. Lineage (NCBI taxonomy): Eukaryota > Metazoa > Mollusca > Gastropoda > Planorbidae > Anisus > Anisus vortex. Next base: position 33,500,858 of record OX421504.1, read on the forward strand.
CTATGGCCCGCGGGCCAGATACGGCCCTCGAGGCCCTCTCATACTTTTTATTCACCAGAAATGTCTGCTTATATTGGCATCCATGAAACAACTTCACCATTCCCACTAATACAGGTGTTCGTTATGTAGTGTATCAATGGGTTTTTAAATAATAACTGAAGAAAATAATAGGCCTATTAAATAAATAATTAAAAATAACATCCACGTTTTGATTCTTTTTTATTTGGACCTCGAGTGTGTAGTCGGCCCAAGAACTGCTGTTTAATAGTTATTGCGGCCCTCGAGCTGAAAAGTTTGGAGGCCATTGAATCTATTATAAGGTATCAAGTTTTTAAACAATGTTTTGATTAACTTTTATTTACTTTCGTTCCCCCCCCCTCTCCCCCGCCCATCTCCCTGTTGAAAAAAAAAAGCTGACTTAATAAGATAGAGATTTAAAATTGGGTGTGTATGAAATTGGCGGAGTCACTCGGTGTGAGTGTGTGTGTCGAGGGTGGGGGAGGGGGTTGTCGCAGGGAATAGAGAGCATGTGTCCTAACATCGAACTCGCCCAGACCCCTCCTCTTTTTTATTTCCAAACCAAGGATTTTTTTTTCAAATAGAAATTCGACTGTAACTAGTATTTATGCCCGTGAAATTGACGGAGAAACGAATGACTAGAATATGTTTTGTTAAAAGAATGAAAACAATATTTAAAAAAAAAGAAACAATAAAAAGTAAATAAAAAGTAAATAAAAAGTAAATAAAAAGTAAATAAAAAGTAAAAAAAAAGTAAATAAAAAGTAAATAAAAGCTTTTACAGCGAGGGAAAACCGGGAAGGGCCAAACAATACAATAATTTGAAATCATTTTTAAAGGGACATTAATCTAAATATTTTTAATAGCGCTCCAGTTTACTGTCTTAACATAATTAGTAATTCGTGTAGTTACAAAATAAATTAACGAATTCAGCAATATAGTTGATATAACAAACATTTATTTTCGTTTCCTATCTATGTATTTTACGTTTGTTCCGATACGTTAAACGGCTTAGGGGTTTATAGAGGACAAACATATTGTAAATATATATAGAGACAACAAACTCGCTCTAATTATATATATTGGTGATTCATTAAATATGTGAGTTTCAGCTATTGATAACTAGATATAATATTAGTGTATCCATACTTTATGGGAAAGAAATTGTCAACCAGTTCCGAATCGTCCGCCCTCAGCCCACATCAGGTCTATTAAAGCAACGGGTCGTTAAATGTATCAGGTTATATAAAAGTGTCAGGTCATTCAAGGAATCGGGTCATTCAAAGCATCAGGTCATTCAATGTATCAGGTCATTCAATGTATAAGGTCATATAAAAGCATCATGTCATTCAATCCATTAGGTCATTAAATGCATCAGGTCATTCAATGCATCAGGTCATTCAATGCATCAGGCCATTCAAAGTATCAGGTCATTCAAGGGATCATGTCATTTCATATTCTCCCTCACTGCATACTATTTGTCCCCCTTCCCTATCCCCTCCCACAGGCTACTTAGCAATCCTGGCTACGCCACGGGCGTCCGCGTGTTTCTACGCGTGTTTGTATATGTCTTGTGTGTGTATGTGTTTGTATGTGTGTGCGTATATGTGTTTGTGTATGTGTTTGTATGTCTGTGTGTGTGTATGTTAGTGTGGGCAAAGCGTTCACCATCAGCCAGGAACATTATTTAAAGATACAATCACACATTTAACCTGTACGTTACCATATTGTTAACTATACAATTGTTTAGTTGTTCGTTTTGTTTTTTGTAATAGTGAAATAACATAGGTGTAATCCTGTTATGTTCTTTTACCCATTTTGTTGTTACTTTTGCCGGTGTCATAATTTTACTTTATTTCCATTTACTTGACATTCGGTGAGAATGGTTTGAATACAAACACACACACACACACATACACTTACAAATATATATACACAAGTTAAATTCCCAGGCGTAGCCCGGGGAAAAATTACATTAAATATAATTATTATTTGCTGAAAATATTTTGGAAAGTAATTTTAAAATAATTATTGTAGTCGGGATAAAAATAGGCATGTCTTTTTATTTAACAAAAAAGTTTGGATTATCCCTGGCTGAGAATCAAACACCTGTATTCCGCATGTGTTTAAGATATAATTATTAGATTTTACTTAATGAAAATATTTGTAAAAAGCTTGAAGTCCTGAAAGTCTTTACAATCATTAAAAAACAAGTTATAATAATGGACATTTTTAAAAGTACAGAAAGAAAAAAAATTCCCCCTGTGGGGAACGGAAGCGAGGACGGCCGCATGGCAGTCGGATACGCTAACAACTCGGCTAAATAGGACACATGCCGGAAGCGAGACCACAAAAGTAAAATATGAGACAATAGGGTCACATATCTTTTCAAACTATGTTAGCGATAAATTTCAATAAACGTAATAACCTATTTCATTTTTTTAAATTCTACTTTTCACACAAAAAATTTAATTGAACTATTACCCATATTTGGGTACCTGACATTAGTTGGGGTAAAGTAAAGGCGGCTGGGCATTGTGCTGGCCACACATTCCCTTGTATGCCACGGCCACAGAAACTGGTGAACGCTGCTTCATCAGCCCTATGATCAGTTTGGTCCGAAGGTTACTTTACTATTATCCATATTTGATTTTATTATAAAGCGACTATGATTTAAATACTTGGCTAATTTTCCGCAATTTACCCTCCAGTGGTCGTCATCGTGCCACCGTGGATGTGCGTGCCACAGGTTGGAGAACCCCTGGATTACCCGTCTCGGGTTCTTGCAGTCCATGTAAAGGCCAGGAGTTCACCACGATGGTCTGGAGGTTGTGCCTGAGTCTCCCACAGCTTTAATGGGTACCTGACCTTTGGGTGAGGGTGGTGGGGGGGGGGGCTTGGAAACTGGCTGAGGAAACTGACAAGTTTATGTGCTTCTTTATTTACCCCACACGGACCAACACGATACTGCGAATCTCCTACGTAGAACACAGTACTAATGAGTATATCTGGGACAGAATATCTTCCATTGCAGGCCCTCAAGAAAACATTATGACAACCAATCAAAGGACGCAAACTGGCATAGTTCGGTCATCATCAACACCATCAATCCCTTGACCGTTGTGTTGGAGGGGGGAGCGAATGGACACCTCAGCTGTCAACTTTCTCCACTTTTGCCTATCTTGAGCGGTTGTCAATAGTTGAGTCAACTGCAGAAGAGTCCAATATTTTATGTTGTCGAACCAGCATCTCCGCTGACGGCCGCTCCGATTTGCACCTTCTACAATGCCATGGATAGGATTGTGTTTTTTTTTTCAGGTTATTATGCCGCAACACATGACCGCGCCGTACCAATTTGCGTCGTTATATAAATAAAGGATATTCAGTCGACGTTGAGACTGCATACAAGCAAGTCGTGTGTTGGTTCTAAAGATTCATTCCATGTTGAAGTAGAATCATGACCAAGTTCAAGAAGACAGGACCGGAATGTCTGATATAGGAATGTATTTGAATTCATTGTTACAGTTGACTATGCATTAAATGAATTATAAGATATGAAGCAGCCTGCGTTGGGCCGCTGGGCCTACATTGTACAAGTTATGTGGTCATAGTCCTTTGACAGTAATGTCAAGAAAAGTTGACGTCAACTATGCTACTTTTTATGAAATAAAAAATGGTACAAATTTATTACAAAATTCTACATTTTTCCTGTGCCACTTACATAGCAAACTTGTAAAAACATTGTTTTACGTTAATACAAATAGACTCTATATCAATTATAGAAACTACATTTGACATGTCCTATTTGTGTTCATCATGTTAGTTTGTAGATCTATGCATGGGTGGAAATTAATGCAATTGATAGCAAGGCAAAGTGACCGACCAATAATATTGTAGAAAACCTCACTTTCGCTGTCTAGCGAGATATAGTGGATGAATAACAAAGGAACAGAAACCAACAAACTGTCTGCAGAGTAAATTTAGAAACCTTGTTTTTTGCCGCTCAGTACATCTAAATTAGGCGCCAGAGACTGGCGTTCGTTATGTAAGCCATGTAAGCGATAGCTGGGATTGGCAATAGAACTAAAAACAACAATATAGGACTAATTATTGTTTGCAGAGCATTGAATGAAGCGTATTGTGCGAATCCCACATGGTTATTTTAAGATGTTTTTCGTTAGAAAAATAATTCGTCCGAAATACTTGGCCAACCTTATTTCCTTTTAACATCCCTAATTTTGATATATAGACTACTATATTTTTTGCTGACTACGTTTTAATAGGAGAAACATTAAAATTAGGCCAAGTAGGCTACATAGATCTATTTAGTAATTTTTAAGTTTTAATTTCTAATTTTCTGGAAAAATTGTATGAGATAAAAAATGTATTAGTATCAGTGGCATCGCCAGGATTGCAAGGTGTGGGTGGCAAATAGGAGAGATAAGGGTCAGGTAAGGCAACTACCGTATGTAATGTGTGTATGTGTGTGGGGGGGGGGGCAAAAATGCAAGAAGGAATAGTGGACATATTGTTAAAATAGAAGAATAATTTACAACTGGCGCACGATTTCCATCTAAACTATTCAACAATTAACATTGTACCAAAAGCTCATTAGTGAAACGTAAATTAATAAAAGATTTGACAAGAACAATATCAAACAAAAAGAAAAAAAATATTGTTAAAATCCTCGGATTGGAAAAAAATGTTGGGAGTGGGGAGGGAGGGGGGGTAGGAACCATGTTACACTCCCTGCGTGGCCACGCCTATAAGAGTTGTAGTCAATTTTCAATCTTTTAAACAAGTTTTAAAATGTATTAAAATTTACTATAGTATAGTATAGACCATAGACCTTTCCGTTTCAAATCTATTTTAAACATAAAATGATAAAAGTCACCGTTTAAAATTGTGTTACGCGTTATGGGGGGGGGGAGGGTAACAAATTGTTGACATAATTACATAGGGGGGGGGGGGTCTCTGTTTGTTTACAAGTGGGAGTGGGGAGGGGGGATAAAAATCGCCTAAAAAAATTGTTGACGTAATTAATGGACGTCCCAAAAGAGTGCTACGGTAATTACCTTCTAACATAAGTTCATGAGTATGCTAAATCTTTTTCCGTGGTATAATTTTTTGTTGTTCGTTATTTTACCGACTAGTTTTAGAGAGAAAAAACAACAACTATGCCTGACAATTGATATGATTTATTCTTATTATTTATTTTATTTTTCATATCGCTGATATATATTTTAGAATCCAAATTTGATTATTTATTTTTTAGTTTTTTTTTATGTGCGTTACTTATTCGATACCACATGTTAAGTAAAAAAAAATGGCATCGGAATACAAAGTATGTAATTCGAAGTAAAGAAGTCATGACATCCAAATGTTTAAAAAAATTACAAGGAAAATCGAAACGTTAAAACTATCCAAAGACTATAATACGATGGATTGCTTGCTTTACTATTTCGGCAATTTGAATGACTTCTTTTGGGAATTTCCGATTCACTTTTGCACTGTATTTTTCCGTTTTATTTAATCGCTATGATTATCTCAAAAATGTAAAATTAAAATCGAAAGTTGTATACAGCGGAAACATTTAGGCAGACACAGCAGCGTAGAAGTAATTTAAGACAGCGTTATTTTGCTGCGCACGGAAAAAGATAAGCTCTTAAAATAGAATAAGGGGTCCAACTTATTATAGTCTTGGAACACCATCAAGAAACAGAGACTCTCGACTTTCAATAGAAACTAAAATATCCAAATACATGTATAGGGCGTTTGCAATCCCGTGACAAAAAGCACGTGATTTGTGTTTACTTTGAGTAACGGTGTACAATTAAATATGGCCGCTGTATTAATAAAGTTTCATATAGGCTCGAGCTTTTTTTAAATGATGTGTTGTGTTTTAAGTCTTATTAAGATTTAAGCTGTATTATGTATGTTAAATAAAATAGGCTATTTTATTATTATCATAGACATAGATCATAGACGATGTGAGCCTAATAGTTACTTGACTAGATAGCCTATTCACCAACAATATCGCTTGACATCGTAGCCTAGCCTACGAAACATTAAAAGTGTAGGCCTATAAAGTAAAATTGAAAGTGTAAATAGGTCTAGCCGGCCCTAGCCTAATCACATTAATCAATTAATCTACAGTACTACTATTTACCTCCTTATTTTTGAGTAGGATAGCCAATATTCAGATGTGAATTTTGCATGATAAAGAAGTACTTCACTTTCACCACGTTAGGTTTGTACCTCAAGTGGGTTCTATATTTACACAAATACGTCACTAAAAACTTAAGCTCCGCCTACTGAGAACGCTCTATTGCATTGCGATAGATTCATCTACATTGTAATAGATTATATTATTGGGCATTCAAATCTTTTGCACTGCAATATATATTCTATAACATTGCAATAACATACTTTTGCACCGCACTTGCATATGTAATGTTGAATTAGAGTCTATAACATTGCAAAAAGATTTTTGTTACATTGAAACATTTTTTTTTTGCACTGCAATAGATTCTATGAGATAGTGATAAACTCAATTACAGCTAAAAATTTATATTATTACATTATTATTTTGCATTGCGAAAATTTATTTTGAATAAATTCCGCTAAAGTTTAGCAAAGTCTATGGGGCACAGTGGTCTAGCGGTAGAGCGTTCGAATGGCGCACCGAAGGTAAAAAGTAAAGGCAGCTGGGCATTGAGTATGTCGTGGCCCACAGAAACTAGTCAACACTTCTTCACCTGCCACATGGATCCATCTTGTCCGACAGGATACTTTACTTTTCAATACATTTTAATTCCATTGCAAAAAATCTACTACATTGCAATGAAGGCTAGATCTCGTGAAAATTGAAATAGATTCTAATGCATCATCAAAATTTTTTTTTCTTAACAATGCAATAAATTCTATGAAATTGTTATAGATTCTACTACATTGCCAAACATTATTTTGTTAAGAATCACAATGCACTTTTACTACAGTTATAAACTTTTTTAATACGCTAATCAACTGACCTTTTAGTTTCGATCTTTTCTGAGGTCAACACAGAACCTGCAACCAGGGTCACATAACGAGTTTGAGCGAGAAACAAGCACCACTCAGTAAACAAATTCATAAAACTTTTGGCTAAACTGATAGACTAAACTGTCGCCTGCTCTATTGCAGGCTTATTGTGCTTGCCCGCCACCCCCCCCCTCCCCAATGGCATAATGCCATGCCATTCTGCATGACTGTTGACATGTTTTATTGCAAAGCCTATTTTGTGTTTTGTAAAAATAATAGCTGGTAACCTCGCTGGCATGTGTGTATGTGCGTTGGTGTCAGTTGTTTAAAAATAAATTTAAACAAACATCGTTTTTGTTTGTTTTGTAAACGTTTCAATGTTTGCTGATTTTGGGGGCACGTATGTGACAGTATCTATAGCATGTGGCTCATACTGTACCTTGGCGTTGACATTTCTCAAATTTCAAATCTCTGCGCGGACCTTTTTGTTAAATCTATAAGAGAGATTACATATGACGTGCATAAATTAAATTCTGTAATCCCGACAGCTGAAAATGAAATACTGCCAAAAATATATGCTTTGTCCTATGTTTGTAAAGTTTTAAGATTATTAACTTAGCTATGATATATTTTTAAGCCTAGAGATTTTTATCCGTGTTCTTAGTTGTTTGTTACTCAATGTTAAATGCGCTCTGAGCTTACATTATATATATATGTTTGTTGGCAGCGCTATACAAATAGAACCGTGGCAGTTGTCGTAATGTATATTGTATTCTCTGTGCTTTTGATCGTAATTTCTTCATAATTAAAAGGTACCAAGACCATGACGACCGGACACAATAAAGAATAACAAAAACTAAAGACCATAAGAAACGTGCTCATTTCAGTTTTTATTGTATTGAAACATTATTATAATTTACATTTTTATATTATTTACTTTTTTATTGTTTGGTATCTGTGTTGTTTTTTCTTTTTGGTAGTATTTTTGTTAATTTAATATTATTAAGAACAAGTCAAGTGAACACAACTGTTCGCTACTTGTTATTCCCAGAAGCCTGACGGCAACACTTATTATGCATGTGCCAGGGTCAGGGCTAGTCCATTTTAAATACTGTACGAAGGTGGTCTTGGTCTAGGCGACAAGAAACAATAAAAAAAAGAACAAATACTGAATACCGAAAGAAACTTTCTCACTACAGTTTTTATTGTAAAATTATTATTCTTTCTTTCTCTCTAAACAAAACACATTGTCGTGATTCGTTTGTCCGTCATTTTGACGGGCATAACCACTAGTATAATAATAATACAACAACAACTGAAATGCTAGAAACAAGTTTTTAACGTAATAGTTTCTTGGCCTTTGTTTATATCAGGTAGAACGTCTGGCATCTCTAAATACAGTGTACAGCTAATTGTTTTCTTTAGATGGCTAAAACATTATTCTCATTACCGTTTCTTAGTAGGCAGTAGTCCAGTTTAAAGTATACACAATTGTCACGACGATTCTTCAAACTTCATCAACCCCCCCCCCCACCACCATTTGGGGGGGGGGGGGTCCTCAAGCCCATACCTGGGAAGAGTCAAACATTACTAGTTTTTTTTTCGGCATTGCTGTATGCTACAGATTTTGGGATAATACAATCTTGTGGAGCGTCTCTTCACCAAGCACACTACCTGGTTAGAGATCTGAGCTCATTTGTTGGTTTTTTTAAATCATGGGAAATAACTCTTTTTTTTACAGCTCTAATTTTGTATTTACTGAGTTGCACCCCTTGAATCCACAAGACATTTGCATTCGTTTTTTCTTTTCGCAAGCAACTTTTTATAATTGAAACATATTTTTGTAAACTTTTGCGAGACGTTGTCGTCATGATAATAGTTGTTGGCCTAATGGTACATTCGCTGAAGTGGGAAAGTCGGAAACTCGGAAATTCCGAGTAGGAAGTTTTCCCATTTACGAATTGGTGCATTTTTGCATAATATTCTGTCACTTATCTATATAATATGTGTAATGTGAATTAATTACATCTTCCTTGACGACGTTGAAAATTAACATAAGATATAGAAGAGTTACCGTTACTTTGGGGATGTCCATTAATTACGTTTTACAATTTTTAGTAGATTTTTACCTATGGTTCCTACCATCCTTCCCCCCCCCCCCAACTCGCCCCTCCCACATTTTTTTCAAATCCGAAGATTTTAACAATAGTTCTGTTCTTTCTGTTTACTATTGTTCTTTTCATAGAAATATTTCATCTTTTCCAATTTTACGTTTCACTAAATGAGCTTTTGGTAGCCTACAATGTTATAATTGTTCAATAGACCTTTTCATCATCATTGATATGCCTTCTTCTACAGGCAATTTTTCCTTTTTCTTCAAAATGATCGGACATATCCCTGGAAACTTTAACAAAATGCGAAAGTGAAGCATAGGCCTACAATTCCCTACAAGGCTATACATATAGACTAATTTGGGGTTCTGGCAGCGATTGACTGGTCTTGTGAAATTCATCCAGCAAGTAATTCTATTTTGCACTCATTTTATGGTGGTTGTGCACAATATTAGCCATATTTTCCCCTGTGTGGCTACCCATATCTAGGAAAGTTAGAAAACGTTCAATAGGGAGCCCATCATCTTGTGAAACAAATATAGGCCTATAGGCCTACCTCACAATAACAGTGAGCTGACCAATATGGGACCGGTCTGTAGTGGAATCTACAGATAAACTGAAGTACCCTGCAGTTCTTAAATCCTCCAAGATTGTGTATCTTACTTTAGTGTGCCATAATTTTGATAAACTTTGTATATTTATGTAGGCTATATATGACAATTACTCACTCGTAAAATTTATTTTTGGGAACCCTAAGTTATTTCTTGTGTAGCTTATAAGTAAATACTGCACAAAAAGGACATGTCAAATCCATAATTGATATATTTGTATTAACACAAAACCATGTTTTTACATGTTTGCTATGTCCTATGTAGGCTACGTCGTGGCACAGGACACATGTAGAATTGTGTAATAAATTTGTATCATTTTTTAGGTAATAAAAAATAACATTGTTGATGTCAAATTTTCTTGACCTCCCCTCTCCCCTATGTCGACAATTGTCAAACCTTTTCAGACCCCTTCCCCCCTATTTAGTTGACGTATTTAATGGACGTCCACTAAGTTACGGATTTTCAGCTCATATAGATAAGTGATTTTATCTTAAACATTATAAGCCGAAGAACTTATATTTCACAATAATATATAGATCAGTACTTATAATGCATACATATTTTTTACTCTATTTTGAAACATAATTTTATTTAAAATGGTATTTTTTTATTTAAAAGAGCAATGTACATAATATTTTTCTTTTTTTATAATTTTAACAAATCTTGTAAAAAAAATATAATTGCAAGGTTGCTAATGACGCATCGATAAAACTAACAGTTTTAAAATGCACAGTGTCGGAACACGGAACATTAGGCTATTCTATTCCGACTCGGAACCTCCGAGTTTCCGACTTTCCCACTTCGTCGAATGCCATATTAGTGAACTAGTTACAAAATGGGTACTATAAAGATTGTATAGCCATCACAATGAACAATAGGGCAATTCTCAATAATATAACCAGAAATTACAAATCCATGGTTAATTTAAACAATAAAACACACACAAAATTCTGTAGTTTTCTACTCATACACAGTATGTGTGACCTTGACTTTGGAAGTTTCAGTACTCGAGGGAGTAAAGGGGAATTAAAGGGGTATGAACTATGAACACACCCAACTTCTTAATAGAACGATACTCTGGGCCGTGGACTACCATAATATGCTGGAAGTTCCGCAAGCCTGAATTCGTGCCTCAACTGTCATCTGTAAATAAACTTCGACTAATTATTTAAACTTAGTTAGAGGAGAAGCATGGTGGTCGAAGGTCCTGGGTTCGAATCCTGGTGAAGGCTAAGATTTGTTCCCGGGTTCCCTTGAGGGTGTCCCTGCGTCTACCCAACTCTGATGGGTACCTGAATCTTAGTTGGGGTAAAAAAAAAAGGCTGCTGGGTATTGTACAGGCCACACTAACCCCTAGTATGCCGTGGCCACAGAAAGTGGTGAACGCGACTTCACCGCCCCTATGGATCAATTTGATCAATTTGGT
>OX421504.1:33517043-33552043 GCA_949126835.1 Anisus vortex
CTTCTTCGGGCAATTCAGCTTTTCGTCAAATAAAAAGGCTTGCCTATTTTGATAGTTATAATAAATTACTTTCCTAAATGTCTTCAGTAAAAAATATTAATTTTTAAAAATTATAAAATAATTTTAACATTATAAGATCTATAGCTTTCTGTTCATTGTAGTTCATACAATTTTTTTCTGTAGCTTATACAGGCTTGTTTTATTCCACCGCCCCCCCCCACTGTACACTGCCCAGCTGTCACAATTCTGGATTTAATCGTGACTATTAGCACTTAGATAGATAGCAGTGTATAACTAGAACCTTAGATTAGCTTAAGTTTAGCTAGAATAGAGAGAAGGTTAGTCTGACGTCACTACCTTCCCCCTCCCTTACGCAATTACATCTCCCCATCACTCTTTCTCACCTGTTTCTCTACCCTTCACTATACTCTTGTACTACGCCCAAATTCAGAGTCTACTGACTAATACGACCAACGTGGTACTACATCTTGGTTGAATGGGTACGAATGTGTTAGTTAGAATGTATATATTTTATCCTATGCTATAATAATGTATTCATATCATGTCTTAATGTATTTATATCTTGTGCTATTTTAACGCATGTGTAGACAGTCATTACTCGATCCCTCACTCACCCCCTCATCTTCGCGCCCCCGCCCCCCCCCCTTTATATCCCCTCAGCTTAGCGGCACGTTATGCAATTGCTTTGAGACGGTCGTTCCCTGAGCGCCGGCCAGAGAACCCAGTTCACACACATATAACTAATTCTCGTCCGAACCCCCCTCCCCCCCCCAGCCACTTGAGTTAACTACTTAAAATTCTACCAAAGGGAGATAAATTCCCCCACTCAGCATGACGTCTGTATAATAATAATAATAATGAAGCTTATATAGCGCATATCCCGCAATCAGTTCTATGCGCTTAACAATTACATCTACAATTACAATTACAATTACAATTAACGATGATAACAATAACAGACAAATGTTTAAAAATGTAAGTGGGCTAGGAGTCAATAATAAACAGGTGAGTCTTGAGTCCGGTCTTGAAAATGTAAAAGTTCGAGCTTTGTCGCAGCTGGAGTGGCAGGGTGTTCCATGCGGAGGGGCCGGAGTAGGTGAAGGCCCGCTGACCAGCTGTCACGAGTTTTGTCCGCGGGATCGTCAAATTGAGTTTGTGAGCAGCCGATCGAAGTGGGCGTGGTTTTGTATATATTTCCAGACAGGAAATTAGATAATCCGGGGCAGAGTCATTGAGGCATTTATAGCATAGAGATGCGAGTTTATATAAAATCCTATTTTGAATAGGGAGCCAGTGCAGAGAGTAGAGCAGAGGTGAAATGTGGTCGGACTTCTTCTTCTTTAGGACTAGTCTGGCAGCGCAGTTTTGGACGCGTTGGAGTCCTTGAATGGAAGCGGCAGGAAGGCCGGCCAGAAGAGAGTTACAGTAGTCCAAACGAGAGAAGAGGAGAGTGATGACGAGCTTGGTACAAGCTTCCGGAGTGAGGTAGCGACGGATAGTGGCAATACGTCGCAGGTGAAAAAAGCAGGTTTTGATCAGGAAGGAGATGTGGGGTTGCATGGACAGAGTGGAGTCCAGAAACATGCCGAGGCTCTTTACCGTTGAGGAGAAGGGCACAGTAACGTCACCCAACTGGAGGTCAGTCACTCTGAGGGAAGCAAGCTTCTGTCTCGTTCCTACGAGTAGGGCTTCGGTCTTATCGCTGTTGAGCTTCAACTTGTTTTCTGTCATCCAGTTCTTGATGTCCAGGAAACAACAATTGTCTTTCATCTAGACTCCCTCTCCCCCCCCCCTTTTCGCCCCTCGCAACCCCGACCCCCAATCCATTTTTGGCTCCAATAAGCTTTTCTTATGCAAATGTATATTCAATCTAGCCAATGAGAATAGGATGTAATTAAATGTAAGCCAACCAAATTAACCTTGGGTCAGGTGACTAGTGTCCACGAAAAAGCCCGCCCAACTAAACTAAAGCAGATCTCTCCCAGCTCCCGAGCTAGATACATCGTTTTGGTCTAGCTCCCAAATTGTTACTTGGACTTGCAGATACTTAGCCAGTAATCGTAATTTCCTCATTATAGTTACGTAGCCTAAACTTGGATTCCGCAACAACACAGTATATTGAGTGATAGACGTTCCTGTGCATATATCTCAAGCATTATATCTCCCCTGCATGTTAGTATGTATATTTCATCATTGGATACTGAATTTGAATCATAAATAAACACCTGAAACGTAACCAGAGACTTGCTTGCCTAACTTAGAACTGTCTATTTGTGTGTGTTTAACAACATCTGAACGAGCCAGTAGAGAACAAATAAATATTCCAGGTCAACCACAGCATCGGCACCTCATACTTCTAAGACAACCAGCCATTATTACCCCCTCTCAATTGCCACATCGTGCCAAAGTGGGACCTCGTGTCCGGGATTATCTGAACTTCAAGCCGTTCAGCGCACTGTCAACAGCAACAACCCGAGGACTACGCCGATTCTGAAACCGACCCTGGATGGGGGCTCATCTCTCTACAACACAAAGACTCTAAGCCAGCAACCAGACCCGTCATCCCAACGCCAGCAACCAGATCCATCAACCCATAAAACCAGGCTCGCCACTTTACGCAGCCTACGCCACCCCAGCCTACGCTTACGCCACCCCAGCCTACGCTTACGCCACCCCAGCCTACGCCTACGCCACCCCAGCCTACGCCTACGCCACCCCAGCCTACGCTTACGCCACCCCAGCCTACGCCTACGTCACCCCAGCCTACGCACCCCAGATACGCCAACCTAAGCCACCCCAGATTCGCCACTCCGAGCAATCTACGCCACCCCAGCCAACTCACCCCAGTAAGCCAGGCTCGCCGCACTACGCCAGCCTACGTCACCCCAGACACACCAGCAACCAAATTTGCCACCCCATTACGCCAGATTTGCCGCCCCAACCGCCAGGTCGCCACCCTCTGGCCCCGCACCAACGTACCGGCACCCGAGACGTCAGCAGAGAGACCCACCGCCGCCGCATCAACCTGCCCGACAACTAGAGACCGCCGAGAACCCGACAACTGCCCTGTCAACCTCCCCGTAGGAACCCGCCGTAGCTCCCGGTATCCAAACCCGGGAAAATAGACACTAACATTAAACGCTAATCCAGTCCCGGCACGGGGAAAGAGAATTCCTAACCAGCCCGAAGATCTGCACCAACAGCGCCGAGCCAAGACCACCGTAAGTACAGGCCAAAGTGCTAGTTTTGTGCGTCACGCGCTGGAGGCCTAATGCTTGCTAGGCGTAGTGTGTATACACTCGGCTCAGGTGTCTTTAGGCATGTGTTGTTTCAGCGCTATGATATTTACCGGTAGGCCTACTTAATGAAAGTTAGGTCTATTATATTAAGAAATTATTATGCTTACTTTTATTTAATAAAAAAAAACTTATGTACTTACTGCTAGTTATTTAATAGCAGTTTTAATTTTTGTTACGATTACTCTTCAAAATGGTTTATTTTATAGTAATAGTTGTACTGAATGTTGACTTTTCTTTTTTATTTTTATATCATGTTGCTGGGCTTACACTCATAATAGGAAGGCTATGAAAAATCATTTTCTTTTAATGTGGTATAATTAATATCTAACAAATAGCTGCAGCTGTAATGTATGTTAACTTGACAAACATATTACTAATTATTACAGATACAGTTCAAGAAGAAGTAATAATAAAATGATCTTTTGAGTTCGAATTTATTAAAACATGTAGAAAAGATAATTATGCACTTGCAAATTTCATTTTAAATAGTTCATATTGTTTAACATTATATTATATACATTAATTTGAAAAGTAAAGTAATAAAAAGACTCAGTAAGCAATTCAAAGTTTACCAAAGTGCAATACCGGTACATGGGAAACAATTATAAAATCAAAGATGAATATATAATGTCTATAGCTAACCATTACACTATGTCGTTATTTTGTAATTGTGCCTTGTATTAAGTTGTATAGTGAACAATAAGAATATAGGTTTATAAAGGCTTTACAAAAATTGCTCAATGAAAAAAGAAATATTTGTACAGTAGAGTTCTGATTATAATATATATATAGGCCTATATATATTTTGAATCATAAAATGTTAATAAAAATTCACTGAAAAGGATTAGGATAAAATGAAACATATATCTGTAACTGTAATTATTTTATAGTTGACATTTTCCTAGCAGACAAGGCACTTTTCACAGTATTATTTTTATTTTTACAAAAATTGTTTAAGAGACAATTAGTAGAAGTATACAAAATCATATCAACAAGTGTTTGTGCCTTATGATTATTTTGACAGTCATTCCAACATTCAAATTCATTACTAACTAAAACATTCTTTGTCACAGTCAATGCAACATTTCTCTGATTTGTTTCATTAAAAAAAAGGTTGATATATTTTTCACTAGTTAATTTGCTAATCACAGCACTATTAAAAAGAACTAAATCTACAACAGATTTCTGTGGATACTTTAACCTACCCCTGTCTAATTGAACAGTAAAATTCATTGCATCTATATTAAGAGGTTTTTCAATCAATAAATTTTCTTTGCATAAGTCACAATCATTCACTTTCTTTAACAATTTAAATGCACAATAACCACCCACATAAATTGCAATAGGCAAATCTTCTTCCATTTTAGAAATATCTTCCTGAGTTATTCTCAAATCAAAATAATCATCTACACTTTGTGTTTGGAAATCTTCAGAGTCAAACATTTCTAAAGAAACGTCGCAAATACAGTTATTTATTTTAGCTTTCAAAATACCTGACATTCTAATTTTCTTTTCTATTTCATACACTTGTCTCACAGAGACATTGTATTGAGCTCCAGCTAACTGCCTATAAAGCCCAAACCTGGCTTCTAAAATATCTGTTTGAAATTTACCTAACAGAACATAATTCATTTTTAGCTCTGAAAAACAATAATTACAAATTTCTATAAGAGCATAAGTTGTGTGAGAAATTGCAAAAAAAGTTTCCTTTGTTAAAATGCCAGTTTTAAGAGACATTGAATTCCAGGCATCTAACCAATACAGAAAGTTTTGTAAGTAATGCATATTTTCATCATTCACACAATTCATAATGGGATTCTTAAAGGTATCATTCTGCCTACAGCCTAAATAAGGAGTTTTTACATTTACAATTTTCCACCATTTTAATATAATGTCTATAAAATGTGCTGTTCCATCATACTCTATCAATTTATTAGTGGGACCTAACTCTCTCAGAGCTCCTGGAATAAATTCTGAAAAAATGTTTAATACCAGCCTTACATTTTGTTTTTCTATGTTGCTTGGCCATAAAGCCTTCACTGTAAGACCATAGCCAAACTTCAAAAGTTTATCACTTTCAACATCATATAGCTGTCTAAGGGCTTTAAATGCTGCAATGTTCTGAACATTAAGATTATCAAAATTAGGGAAAAAAAAAGAAACATTTTCATCTTTTTGGTTAATCCAATTATTTCTAACACATTTAAAAATATGAACAGTGTCAATCACAAAAAATAAAGGACGAGACCCATCAATAGGATGAGGATATACAATATTTAGTTTAGGGGGATTGGAAAAAAGTGACATGGCTTTCCTATTTATAGCATTATTGTCAGAAACTACACAAATAATATTAAAACCAATTTGCTCCAAACCTATAATAATTTTTTTAATGATGCTATGTAAACTTACAGCAGTTAATGAGCTAACAGGTAAAATATGTACAACATCTTTGTAAGATGAAAACAAACTATGTATCATAAACACATGTGCAGTTGAAGCCAACTGATCAGATGAATAACTATTACCAACTATGTTCCCACCCTTGTAGTCAACAAATTGTTTCAAATAAATTTCATCCACCATTAATATTACTGTTTTTTCTTTAGAGTCTAGTGTAATGACACGCTGTTTGATATAAAATAAAAAACTTTTATCTTTTTGTTCCAATTCAGGTCCAACTTTAAAAGAATTACAAGTTCTTTTAATTGTTTGGGGGTGTGGTAGTATAAAATTACCAGAATTTCTAACATAAGTATATGCTTGCGGAGACAAGAGAAAAAACAATGCAGAAAACAAAAAAACATCACAATCATATTTAAATCTATTTTTCTTTGTTCGAATAAGGTCTATCTGTTCAGAAAAAAAGGAATAAAAATGTTCATTCTCTGGATCTAGCTCCTTTAGAACACCAAGAGACTCTTTAATAAGAGAAAAATGGTCAGAAATTGAATTCACACTGTGAGATGTCTCCACTAAATTCAAAACATTTGAGATTTCATAAATATAGTTTAGTTTTTTAGGTACAGATTTGTTGTCTGATAAAATAGCAGTTTGTTTAAAATATATTTCAACTTTAGAAGAACTATTTATAAGAACCGAATACAAAATTAATGGGGGTCCTTCTTTTTGTATATGAACAAAAATTATTTTATCATTAGGCTACCATAAATCACTTTCCAGAAGTCAGAAATATCCATATTTTTTACAGCATTCACACACGAAATAAAATCGTCCACCTTATTTGTTTTTATATATTCTTCGTGTGTCCTTAAACTGTCTTTGATTGCATTCTCTACATGCTCACTTTCAAAGCGCTGCTTTTTTTTTGTCTGGATTTTCACGTATTTTGTGTGTTGATGAAAGATAAGATGGACAGCCAGCAAATTTCGATGGTACTGCATCAGCTTTAAGTCTGGGCTTGCCTAGTGGAGCCGTTACTAGTTTGCCCAACTTTGTATCAAACTGTGACTGTGTCCACAGTATTTCCTCGGTAGCAAAATGTTTATGGCAAACCTGAAATATAATACAAAAAAAAAATCATGAAATAAAATAATAATTAAACAACATTCTCACTTATTCTGCTTTTTTTTTGTGGTAATAGTCAAGTTCTATCATAGTTGAAGTAACTAGTAACAGGCTAATAATATGCCTATGCTGTAGCACTGTAGCCTAGGTTACTAGGTTGTATGACTTAACACTTTAAATATTTTGTAGCATAACCTCTACTAAGCCTAAGCATTTTAATGTATTTTATTTTGTAACCTGCTAGCCTCTTGGACTTAGGCATTTCGTCTTTTGACTTTAGATTCACTACTATTGATTAAAAAAGTAGGCCTACTTCCTTCTAGGATTAAGTTTAAGGCCGGAGTCTATAGACTATAGGGCCTAATAAGATATAGGCCTACTGATATACTATATAATAGAGACAGTAATATAGTCTACACTATAATGTAGACTTTGATTAATTTGTGAATAAATTAATTTCGATAGATAATCTTTAGGTCTAAAGGCCTAACCAAGTCGTAAAAGAATGATCATAATATAAATATAATTATAGGCCAAATATAAAAATAATTTAACTAGACTACTAGAATAGAGTCCAGAAGAACATTTAATTTTCCTCGTAAAAGAATGATCATATAAATATAGACTGATATAAAAAAAAAAATTAACTAAAGTCTAGAAGAACATTTAATTTTCCGATAAAATTTCAACTTACCCTGGAGTATTCCGTTGGCATAAAATGTTTCCTAGGAATGGCAGCAATCCATCTTTGTTTTAAGCTTTCATCTTTCGGAAATCTAAACACATGTGCTTTCAAGTCTTTATTGTAATTACCTTTACAACGAGGCACACAACATTTATGTACCATGGTGTACTCTTGTAATCCGATGTTAATGTACTAATCCAGTTATTGAATACTAGACTTGTATACTTCTCAAACTTAAAATGAATGGTAAACAGCACACACGGTCAACGCGTCTAAGACTAAGGCTAAGGCATCGCTTACACATCTTCAACTACAGGTAGACCGCAGGCAAAAGCCCATTAGTCGTGACGTCACGATCTTACCGCAGCCGAGAGTCTTGGCCTGTATTTACGATGGTCTTGGCCGAGCGCCATATAAACGATAACTTTATGATTGGATATACGTGTGTTAGTGTATGTGTGTAAAATTCTGGAATTGCTGTCTGGTGAGTACCATTTTGAGTTGTATTACGTTAGCTAAACTCTGAACCCCTCCTATAATTTCCTTTCCTATCTCGCTATATCTCTGTCCGCCTCTAGTATCTTAATCTCGCCTCACTCTGTTACTATGGCGGAAGGTGTACTATTGCGTAAGCAGTTGAGAGAAGAGGCTATAGCTATAGGCTACATTGACTCAGACATCACTAAATACGTAGTAGAGCAGGTAGCGGCCCATGAGGCCAAGACAGAGAGACTTAGATTAGAACAGCTAGCCAGAGAGGAGAGAGCAGAACAGGTAGCCAGAGAGGAGAGAGCAGAACAGGTAGCTAGAGAGGAGAGAGCAAAGCAATTAGAAAGAGAAGATAGGCTTAGAGTAGAACAATTAGCTAGAGAGGAGAGAGAGAAACATAGGTTAGACGAGGAAGCACGCAGGGCACACGAATTCAGATTAGCTGAATTAGCAGCAAGTGTTAGGGCCCCCGATAACAACGACAACCCAAACTCCCCCTCATCATTTAGTTCAGCCACCCCCAACCATCCCCTCCCCAGACATGCTTCTCTATGGACCGACGTCCACGACCCCCGTTTAGAACAGTTTGACGTTTACCTCCGGCGGTTTAGCGACTGCATGGAGTTGAATGAGGTTCCCCCAGAACTACATTGTAGGATCCTCGTCTCCACTCTGAGAGGAGAGGACTACGAGGCTTACTGTAAACTGGCCCCAGAAGACAGGGAGTCATGCGCTGCACTGAAAAACGCGCTCTTAAACCGGCACCAGTTGCACGCGTCCCACTACCAGAAAAAGTTTCGGTCGTCCACGCTACGACCAGGGGAGAATTACACCCGATTCGCGGAACGAATACAATCCTACCTTCTTAAGTGGGTTGAGTTGGGAAATATCGAGCAGTCATTCGACGGTATGGTCACCCTCCTAATGACTGAGCAGGTAGAGTCACAAATGACACCTAAACTCAAGGTCTTCCTGATACAACACGGGATCGAAGGGTTACCCTCCTCCCTACAAAGCGCAGATAGATTTCTGCAAGCCAACAAGGTAGAATCGTCCCACCCCCGGGAGAAATCTCTCTCACATCCCGCTTCCCGACAGGAAAATGGGAGGTCGACACGGCCACCGGGCCATCTGTCCCGCCCGGGTCACCCACAGTCACCCTGGAATAACTGGGACAACCACCGCACCAACCCTCCCCCACTAATCAGTCAAACCAGCTTCCCGTCGTCCCGACCGGGTCCACCCCAACCCAGACCCCCCCCGCCCCCTCAAGACTCCCGACGTGCGGGCCAACCATACCAACCGACCAGGGCACAAACCGGCACCGGGCAAACCCAATCGACTCGACAAGGTAACTCCACTGGGCAACAGCCTAATGCACATACCGGCCCTAATCACTCCCAGAAACCCCCCCGAGGAGTATACACCATCACCCTTTGCCCTGCGGACACCCCCCGGACGCAAGACCCAGAAACCGACACCCCCCCCCCCCGCTTACACCCTCCGACAAACCGGAAACCAAGACAGAAAGAAATATAGAGATCAACTCTAAAAGAGCCAGGGCCCTTCTCGACTCAGGATGCCAGATCGATGGGTTCGCTAAGACCTCCTTCGTGAGTCCCTCCGATTACACCGGCAAGTCAATCCAATATAGAGTGGTAACGGGAGAAGTTGAGTCCCTCCCAACCGCCAAGGTTCACATCAAGTCACAACCATACACTGGCACGGCTACCTTAGCAGTCCGAGCCAAATTACCCTATGACGTCATCCTGGGGGAACGATACGTCAACCTTGCCGATGTCCCCCTCCCTCCCCTAGCCTCTGTGGCCACACGCGCGCACCCTGACCCTGTTCCCCACCCTCTCGAGGAATCCCCCACGGCCCACGAATTCCTGCGGGCCCAACAGGAAGACTCGACCCTGGCCCCACTGTTCGCTAAGGTCGGTCAAAACCCAGACCCCCCGAAACCCCACTCGTTTATTCAAAAAGGGAAACGACTGTTCCGACGGTCCAGCCTCCCTGACGGATCGGTCAGAGACCAGCTCATCATTCCCGGTCCCTACCGTAGACAAGTAATGGAGGCGGCCCACGACTCAACCCTGGGTGGTCACCAAGGGCAAGGGTCCACAATCAACAAAATCACCCATTATTTCCACTGGCCCGGCATGCACAACGAGATCAAACGATTTGTAGCGTCATGCCACCAATGCCAGCTCATGTCCAAGGCCCACCACACTAAACCAGTACCGTTAGGTAAACACCCGGTGACCGACACACCCTTCCAGCGGGTGTCAGTAGACCTCGTCGGGCCACTTTCCATAACACGTAAGAAGAACAGGTTCATACTCTGCGTGATATGTCAGGCCACCAATTGGCCGGAAGCGGTAGCGTTGCCGAAAGAGGACGCGAAACACGTGGCCGAGGCACTGTTTATCATTTTCACGAGAGTGGGGTTTCCCGAAGTCCTACTCTCCGATAACGGGCCCCAATTCACCGGTACACTGATGAGAGAAGCGCTGCACATAATGAACACCACCCACATCCGATCCTCCCCCTACCACCCTCAATGCAATGGGCTAGTCGAACGTTTTAACCAAACTTTAATCGGGCTGTTAAAGAAAACCGTCGATGGCCCTCTGGATGAGTGGGACACACTCCTCCCCACAGCCTTATTCGCATATCGGTCCACCCCCCATTCTACTCTAGGCTACACCCCCTATGAGATGATATTCGGTTCCCAACCCCGTGGGCCTCTAGAACTCCTCAAGCGCGCCTGGACTAATCCTTCCCCGCATCCCGAAGAACTCTCCGTCCACGCCTACATCAACAACTTAAAGGCTAGGCTTAACACTGTCCACACTATCGCCTCAAAACACTTAGCCAAGGAGAGGGAGAAACAGGAGAAACTATACAATCGGCGGGCCAAAGAACGCTCTCTGGCTCCGGGCGATAAGGCACTACTGCTCCTCCCCTCCTCTTACAACAAACTCCAGTTAGCATGGAGGGGCCCCTACCCAGTTACAAAAAAGCTCTCAGGCACTAACTACCTCATCAAAGTCGGAAACAAAGACAAACTGTTCCACATCAACCTGCTAAAACAATACCTCGAACGCCCACTCGACGATACGCCCCTTGTAGCAACCGCCATAGCGGAAGAAACAGAAGCCGATGACTCACTGACCGCGTTTCCCTTACATAAGGGAGAAACCATGGATGACGTAGGAATCTGTCCCCTCTTAACCCCTGAACAGATCAAAACAGTCAAAAACTTACTGTCCTCACACTCAGATGTGCTAACTGACACCCCAGGACGTACTAACTTAGAGACGTTCACCATGAAAGTCACGGACCCGCGACCAATTACGGTCAAGCCATATGCTATGCCCCACGCCAAACTGGACGTCATTGAGAAAGAAATCAATTATCTGTTAGCCCATAACATCATCGCGAGTTCAACCTCCCCATACAACGCGCCGATAGTATTAGTAAAGAAATCAGACGGATCTCACCGCATGTGCGTAGATTTCCGCCGGTTAAACGCAGTCACTGAATTTCAAGTCGAGCCCATGCCAGACCCTGATTTACTATTTTCAAAACTGAGCAACGCTCAATACTTTTCCAAGTTTGACCTTAGCAAGGGGTTCTTCCAAATAGAAGTGGAAGAGAAGTGCCGCCCTTACCTCGCCTTTACCACCGACCAAGGCCACTTTGAATTCCAAACCGTCCCCTTTGGCTTAAACAATTCCCCCTCCGTGTTCACTCGCATGATGCGAAAACTGATCCAGCCAATTGACCGACCTGGGATCACCCACTTCGTGGATGACATCTTGATAGCCACGCCCACCTGGGCAGAACATGTGGAAACGATAACCGCTCTACTAGCTAGACTCCGCGAAACCGACCTAACCGCCAGGCCGTCGAAATGCATGGTAGGTTTCAATAAACTGAAATTCTTAGGTCACATGATCGAAAAGAACAAAATAATGCCAGACGAAACCAAAGTAGAGAAAATTAAGTTAGCCCCTCAGCCCACCACCAAATCAGGTATAAGGGCCCTCCTAGGACTAACAGGGTATTACCAAAGGTTCATACCGCAATACAATAGCATCGCGGCCCCTTTAACAGACCTGACGCGGAAAAACCTCCCGGAAAAAGTCACCTGGTCAACAGAATGCCAGCTAGCGTTCGACCAGCTGAAGGCTGCTCTCACTAGTAAACCCATACTCCGTCTGCCTGACCCGACCCGCCCCTACGTATTGAAGTGCGACGCTAGTGGACGCGCCGTCGGCGCGGCCCTGCTACAACCCGACCCGGAGCACGATAATATGCTGTTTCCCGTAGCATATGCCTCGCGTAAGCTCAATGCCACCCAGATGAATTACAGCACTTCTGAGCTAGAATGTTGGGCTCTGGTGTTTGGAATTGAGAAGTTCCACGTATACCTATACGGTCGCCATTTTATCCTCCACACAGACCACCAACCCCTCACGTTTCTCGCATGCGCAAAAAACCTAAACAGAAGGTTAATGAGGTACTCCCTCACCCTGTCACAGTACAGCTTCCAGACCATCTACCAGTCCGGGAAGGAACACCATCTCGCAGATTTCCTGTCCCGGTACTCTGACTCAGATCCCGCCCCTGACTCAGGCCCCACCGACACCACTCAAACCCCGGCCTCAGACTCAGTAAATTAGGTATGAATCCACTCTCACGTGTATTCCAAATTGGCCCGGAGGGATGTCACAATTCTGGATTTAATCGTGACTATTAGCACTTAGATAGATAGCAGTGTATAACTAGAACCTTAGATTAGCTTAAGTTTAGCTAGAATAGAGAGAAGGTTAGTCTGACGTCACTACCTTCCCCCTCCCTTACGCAATTACATCTCCCCATCACTCTTTCTCACCTGTTTCTCTACCCTTCACTATACTCTTGTACTACGCCCAAATTCAGAGTCTACTGACTAATACGACCAACGTGGTACTACATCTTGGTTGAATGGGTACGAATGTGTTAGTTAGAATGTATATATTTTATCCTATGCTATAATAATGTATTCATATCATGTCTTAATGTATTTATATCTTGTGCTATTTTAACGCATGTGTAGACAGTCATTACTCGATCCCTCACTCACCCCCTCCTCTTCGCGCCCCCGCCCCCCCCTTTATATCCCCTCAGCTTAGCGGCACGTTATGCAATTGCTTTGAGACGGTCGTTCCCTGAGCGAGTCATTACTCGATCCCTCACTCACCCCCCCCTCTTCGCATCCCCGCCACCCCCCCCCTTTTATATCCCTTCAGCTTAGCGGCATGTTATGCAATTGCTTTGAGACGGTCGTTCCCTGAGCGCCGGCCAGAGAACCCAGTTCGCACACATATAACTAATTCTCGTCCGAAACCCCCCCCCCCCCCCCCCCCAGCCACTTGAGTTAACTACTTAAAATTCTACCAAAGGGAGATAAATTCCCCCACTCAGCATGACGTCTGTATAATTGTCTTTCATCTAGACTCCCTCTCCCCCCCCCTTTTCGCCCCTCGCAACCCCGACCCCCAATCCATTTTTGGCTCCAATAAGCTTTTCTTATGCAAATGTATATTCAATCTAGCCAATGAGAATAGGATGTAATTAAATGTAAGCCAACCAAATTAACCTTTGGTCAGGTGACTAGTGTCCACGAAAAAGCCCGCCCAACTAAACTAAAGCAGATCTCTCCCAGCTCCCGAGCTAGATACATCGTTTTGGTCTAGCTCCCAAATTGTTACTTGGACTTGCAGATACTTAGCCAGTAATCGTAATTTCCTCATTATAGTTACGTAGCCTAAACTTGGATTCCGCAACAACACAGTATATTGAGTGATAGACGTTCCTGTGCATATATCTCAAGCATTATATCTCCCCTGCATGTTAGTATGTATATTTCATCATTGGATACTGAATTTGAATCATAAATAAACACCTGAAACGTAACCAGAGACTTGCTTGCCTAACTTAGAACTGTCTATTTGTGTGTGTTTAACAACATCTGAACGAGCCAGTAGAGAACAAATAAATATTCCAGGTCAACCACAGCATCGGCACCTCATACTTCTAAGACAACCAGCCATTATTACCCCCTCTCAATTGCCACATCGTGACACCAGCCACCTTTTTATCGGCTAACGTCCGACGTCCGTCGCGTGCCCCTCAGAGCCCAATACACCCCCCCTCCCGAAGATTAACCTAGATTTGAACCAGAGTTCATTGGAATTCAACAGCCAACCTCACGAGTCACTGACCTGTGCCTCTGAGATTTGAATGTGCCTCATGGCCACTGACCAGATGACCGATTCTGTACACGGGGGTGTGGTCAGGCTGCCATTGTAACGGTAGAAATCTAACCGGCCTGTTTTCTCCGGAAGTAGATCAATCACCGGAAATTGGATAATGACATGTCCTTGACCTTGCAACAACATAAAAAAAAATAATATGAGCGAAAGCGTATATTTAAACGGGAAAATTAAAATGTCTAAATAAAACTAAGGTGGTTAGAAGAAAAAAAAATACTGGTGTTTAGTCTGGATGGGAACTTCAATACTTTCGGAATGGTCATCTAACCCCTAGATCACCGCAACACAGAAGATGATATCATTTTTGTTTAAAAAATGTTTTAAAATGTCAACACTATAAGGATATTTATGTTCACTGCTGGCATTCTAAGAGAGATAATTTATCGATGAAATGTAAATTGAAGAATTCACTTCATTACCTCGCTTTGATTGATTTGTTGTTTTTTTTTACATTCATTCGTTTCTTTTTTTCGTATTTCAAATGAGGGTTGACATTTTAGAAAAAATGATTTCTGAATTGTAAAGGAAATTACAGTTGTTTTTTTTTTTTAGTTTTATAAGAGAAGGGTCAGTCTAAGAGGCCAGCGAGACCGCTGGGTATTGCGGTTAGATTTGGGCCTGGTGGACGTAATAATCTTCTAGAGCCTCTGAGCATGCTGAACCTATTAGCATGGATAAAAGCGCTATATAAATAACCATTATTATTATTATTATTATTAAAAGACGGTAAGGTAGAGTCGAGCACGAGAGAGAGAGAGAGAGTGAGAGAGAGAGAGAGTGAGAAATCATGAGGCAGAAGATATAATATTGCATTTTAAGTTGAAAAATATACATAATAGCAATTGGAGGATGGAAGGATGCCATACATAATATAAATAATAGCAATTGGATGTGATAAATTCATTATTCTATAATGGTGATGATGATGATGATAATGTTTGTCCATCATTTCAACAAAGATCATCCGCTGACAAAGTCATAGTTGCTTGTTGGTCCGGAGATAGCCTATTCTTGCCCGAAGTGTTGGTCGCACTTGGAGCTTGATGGCCAGTTGGGAGAGGAGCTGGATCTTCTGAGGTGTCGCTTTTTCATTGCGACCTTTTCGCCTTTACGCTTCGTGGGCTGCTGCTCCAGTGAAAGTCATGTTGCGCCAAAAAGATCGGTCATCGGCCAGGCTTTCCCCATTGTTAAGATCGATTCCAAAATTTTTAAAGGGAGGCTTTCAGGGTGTCTATAAACCTTTTCTTTTACCCTCCTAGCAATCCCTATGTGATGATTTCAAACTGTGTTTTACTGTAAGACTATTTGTACCGTAGTCGAAAAATTTGTTGATTTTATCATTGACCCCTAACTTTGAGAGAGAGAGAGAGACCGCTTGGATATGACAAGATGGCGGGCAGATGCATTAATTATTACTAATAATATTATTTCAACTGTTACGTAGTTCTTTATTCCTATGCAGGGCCCTATTCCCCCACCCCCCAAACCTTATTGTCGTTATCACCTTTTTATTTTCATTGGTTGGGGCCAATGGTTAACCTTGTGTGTGTTTTTTTTCCACCTTGTGAGTTCACTTACTTTTTAGTCACCTCTGGTTGAGATCAAATGTTTTATGTGTGTGTAGATATTTGTTCCGAGTAAAGAGTTTTAAAAAAAAATGTATTTCTTGTGTTGACTTGGTCAATGTTAACAACTACAGCTAGAACACCCCGACTACAGATCAACATCCACCAGGACACGCGTAACACAATCTAAACAAATTATACAAGTAAAAAGTGAAATTAAAAGACTGACATTTACATACCAGGATACTGAATTTTGTGGAAATGCTTCAGAAGCGCATCATACTTTGTGTTATTTTTTGCAGATATCTGAAGAGTAAATAAAAAAATAATAATAAGGCAGATGCACTTACTTGTCCTCGCCATTTTCCTATACATGCTTGTGAGTCCTAGACATTAACAGACGAGCTAGAAAGGAATATCAATGCCATGGAGATGAGATGCTTTTAGAAACCCTCTCGGCATCTGCTAGAAAGACCACATCTCCAATGAGCACATACGAAAAAGGTTAATCCAGGTAATGGGACAATGCGGCGACCTGCTGGCCACAGTTAAAAAAAAAAAGAAATCTGGAATGCTACGGCCACATAACTAGAACCAACGGGCTTGCCAAAACCATTGTGCAGGGCACAGCCAGAGGAGGGAGAAAGATAGATAACGAAAACGATGGGAGGATAACATCAGGGAGTGGATGGAGTAAAACTGTGACGCATTGAGAACGGCTGCGAGACGGGAGGAATGGAACAGGTTGGTGTGCATGTCATTTGTGGCGCCCCAACGGACTACGGGATGTGTCGGATGTAGGATGTAGGAACAAAAAAAGACTTAAGGTTAAATTTAATTTAAAACTACGTTATTGTACAAAGTAAAAACAAATGTCGCTTTTTTATTTTGAGGAGCGGGGATGGAAGGGTAGGGGGAGGGGCAATATTTGTCTGGAAACTATATTTCTGCAAAGTCCTAGAGATATTTTCCCCAGATTTTAATTAAAGTCCATACTATAAACATTTGTGTTTGTTTTGAAACTATATGTGCATTTTCGTGATGCTAACCAACCAACTGGTGCCGATGGCACTTCTGTACCCATGGGCCTCATCCCTGGCGAAGTGTGGAAACCACCGGTACGCTTGCATCAAGAGCGCACCGTTGGGCTAACGCATTGGGTGTCACAGCCGCTGTTGCTTCCGAGGTCTCATTGTACCACTGAGAGGCTCTGAGCCTCGGTGGGGAGGGGGGGGGGAGCAATGTGCGCAGGCCATCCGCCTAAGCCCCGCCCTGATGCCTGGATGCCCATACATAATAGTAAAAGGGGTTTGCGAAACCGGGCGACAGCGCATGTACACGGCGCTAGCCACCACGCTAGTTATCCAAGAGGATTTGCGCAGTGCGGAAAAGTAATGTAGTTTATGAGACCGTACCCTATGTGGGGTGGCTGACCACCGGACAGGTCTTGGGTGTGCCTCCCTATCCCCGCTGGTCCACTCCTGAACATCGTTTACGCCTAGCACTTAAGAGCCGGAAGGCCTGTCTGTTGTTTTGTTATTTTAGGCATTATAGTATGGTACATATCACAGCAAATAATACTTCCCTCTGGAATCAAAATAATGTGGAAAAAAGGGATTTTATGTTCATTTTTTAAAAATAGACTTTGATCGATTTTACACTGTTTATGTTTTACTAAAAAATGTTATACTTCAACAATTTTTATAGGCATAACTTTAATCGCTTAACGAAAACGAGCCCACTGTCGACGCCGGTCAAAGATCGATGGCTCAAATTTGCCAGGCCACATAATCCTCCAGCCTGATAATCGGCTACCCTACACGACAACCCGATGGCCGCCGCCCAGACGGACGACGCGGACAGGGGGCGACCTAAAAACAACATGGCGTTCAACAATCGCCGATGACCTCCGCTCTGTTGACATACACTGGGACGACATCAATGCTGTTGTAGCAGCGGTTACGGACAGAGCCCACTGGAGAACTCTCATTGCCTGATCTAAGTCTAAGTAATTACTGTAAATATGTGTTTTATGCCGATATTTCATTAAATTAAGTTAATCGACTTAATTGAAAGCCGAATTTTTTTTATTCAAAATTCTAATTAATTTTGTATAATAATATCAATATATATAATTACCGTGAGTTTGTTTATATATATAAATATATATATATATATATATATATATATATATATATATATATATATATGTGTGTGTGTGTGTGTTTGACCTCTATAGGCGCCTTGGCCGTTTAACGAATCGGGACAAAAGTTAAATGTATAAATTTGAAACGGTCTTCAAAAGATATTTTTATTTTATCAACAATATTGCTCAATTCGTTAATTTATTCTTTAAAATAAACTTCGAACTATTGATAATCACCGTATGTCAAAGTTTTAAACTTATATTCATTTCAAAATGATCTTTTTTGAACGTTCATTTACTATGTTATCGGGTTTTCCCCTTGCATTCAGTTATTTATTAACGCGGCGTAAGCTCCTTAATACGCGAAGTGGCTTGGAGAGATTTAATGTTGTTAATGTTTTCTATAAAAAAAAACACTAGCGTATGACGTAATGTCTATCAATTCATTTTTTTTTTCATTAATGGTAGATATTTGCTTTATCCTATTAATTTTAAGTAATAGTAACCAAATGTTTTAATTATTTCATGAATTCACGTCGCTATTGAGAACATCCTTTAATGAGCGACTTTATACAATCTATCATTTAAATGATACGAATTATAAAAAACAGTCTATAAATATAGTAGGCATATATAAATGATTACTTTTTAAATAACAGAAGCTTGACGGCAACAATTTGTATGCATGTGCCAGGGCTAGGGAGACTGATAAAAAAGAGCAGAAACTAAATAACGAAAGAAACGTTCTCAATACTCTTTTGTATTGATACAATAAGCAAGAACACAAATTAAATACTGAAAAAACTTTCTCACTACACTTTTTATTGTATTGAAATATTATTATGTATTTTTCTATTACTATTTACTTTTTTATTGTTTGGTATTTGTGTTTTTTTTATCTTCTTGATAGTATTATTCTTAATTTAATATTAGGCCTATTAATAACAGGTCAAGTCAACACAACTGTTCGCTACATTTTAATACCAGAAGCGTGACATCAACAATGCTTATGCAAGTGCCAGGACCAGGGTGACCAGAAACAATTTAAAAAAAAAACTAAATATCGAAAGTTTTTATTGTAATTTTATTTTATTCTCTCTTAACAAAGCACATTATAGTCATTCGTTTCTCCGTCATTTTGACGGGCATAACCACTAGTATTTAAATAATTATACTACACTTTTTTTTTACTTTGTGAATTGACTAATTATCAGTAAAAGTAAAGTGCCCGAATTGATCAAAGGACCGGTGAACCGGTCTACGTTACCTTAAACTAATTTAAAAAAAAAAAATTTAATAACTTAATTGCTAGATTTCAAGATTTTTCTTTCTTCCCCTTTTTCTTTTAGATTTTTGCTTCGATTAAACACATGACATTTTAAATTATATTATTATTTTTTTTTTGTCCTGCTCCAGCATCATTTTTGGGAGACGTTTTTGCTAGATAAACACCCAGACGACAATTGCTCGTGTCCAAATTTTAGTTTTGAGCAGAAGGGGTGGTGCCACCAGGTTTTGGTGCGCACTAGATTTACCTCAAATAAAAAACCAACAGCAGCCAATGGGTGTGTCGTGCCCTGAGCTTGGCTTGAATTGACCTCGTGCACCAGGTGTAGCTGAAGTAGAGCAAAAAAATATAAAGGCAAGTCCATACATTTTTCAGGCGATTCCATACAATCTTCAGGCGATTCTATACAATCTTCAGGCGATTCCATACAATCTTCAAGCAATTCAATATAATCTTCAAGCAATTCAATATAATCTTCAAGCAATTCAATATAATCTTCAAGCAATTCAGTATAATATTCAAGCAATTCAATATAATCTTCAAGCAATTCAATATAATCTTCAAGCAATTCAATATAATCTTTAAGCAATTCAATATAATCTTTAAGCAATTCAATATAATCTTCAAGCAATTCAATATAATCTTCAAACAATTCAATATAACCCTTGTTGGGCCAAAAAACAACAGTCCTGGTCATCAGAGAGGCGAGTGTGGCAGTCAAATCTGTAAAGGGAGATCATTATCATCAATAATTTGTCAACTAAAAGCCAACATTGTCTTTAGACAAATGGTTGCAATGGTCGAACTACATGTACCCAGTTTCTGTTCAGGCGAATTGTTTTAGGGGCTTGTGTGGCCAGAACAATGCCCCGTCGCATTTCCATTTTATTTTTCACAAACAGATGGGAATATGGTCTGGCGGAAAGAATCTAATAGTAATAAGGGATCTGCTAGATCTGCACATTACCTCCAAAGGAAATTGCCTGCCTTCGATGAGATGTTCCGAACCCACGGCCGAGGTCGTCCCCCAGTGGAAGTGAAGTTGTTTCAGGGTGTACTCCGAAGGTAGGCCACCTCCGCGCAAGACGATTTTGTTTCCGGTGACGGCCAATTTTACTGAGTCAGCCCAAAGCGAAGTAATAAAAGTAATAAAAACAACAACAATGCAAAGCAGAACAAAACAACACGTTTGAAGGATGGTATGATTAATAGGTCTAACTCGTAATATACAGAATATAGAACATAGAGAATATAATATAAAATACAGAATATAGAACATACAGAATATAGAACATACAGAATATAGAGCACACAGAATATATAACATACAGAATATATAACATACAGACTATAGAACATACATAATATAGAACACACAGAATCTATAATATACAGAGTATATAACATAGAGAATGTCAAAAATTCAGAATATAGAAAACACAGAATCTATAATATACAGAGTATATAACATAGAGAATATATAACATACAGAATATAGAACACACAGAATCTATAATATACAGAGTATAAAGCATACATAATATAGAACACATATAATACATAACATACAGAATACAGAACAGAATGAATATAGAACATACAGAATATATAGAACATACAGAATACAGAAAAGAATGAATATAGAACATACAGAATATATAGAACATACAGAATATCAAACATACAGAATATAGAACATACAGAATAAAGAACATACAGAATATAGAGCAAACAACATGTTATGGGGAAAGATAGTATTAATATGTCATAACATACATAATAATATGGAACATTTGAAATATAGAACACATTTAGTTCCCGAAATAAAATTTATGTAAATATAATATTTATATCTATAAATAATATTTGATATAAATGTATTAGAGGTCGCATGTACAGCTGTAATTCACAATATTTAAATGTGTTTGTTTCCTGATAAACTTTTCATAAAGAGAGAGACACGTTAAAATCTCATGGTTAGTTGAGAAAATATAATACACACGTCTCTCTGGTCGTTCAACACATCGTCTTCTATAGGCATGTATATAGTAAAAGTTTTTAAAAAGTAAAGTATCCCGTCGGACCAAACTGATTTATAAGGCCGGTGAAACTGGGGATTGTGTGGCCAGCACAATGCTGCCTTTACGCTACCAATGTCAGGTGCCCATAGGAGCTGGGTAGACTAGGAGACTCTTCAGACCCAAGAACAAATCCTAGCCTTCACCAGGAACCCAAGAACCTTCGGTTCGCCAGTCGAACGCACTGCCGGATCGGCCTCAGTGCGGCCCCCCCCCCCCCATCATTCATTTAGGCAATGAGGCAATCATACTTGCATCCAGATCTCAATGACTGACACAAACTATAAACGGAAACCCTCTGACCTGTCAAGCCGGTGTTGGACAACTCCAAGGACACGACGCTGGACAGCCTGTAGTCAGAGAAGTTAAAGTAACTGAGTTTCGTGTCGTACTGCAGGCTCCCTTTCACTATGTCAATCGGCGACTGCGCCCTACCAGAGCAGGCCGGGAATCTCTTTGACCACTTCTTCGGACCTGAGCGTAAAATGAATCAACTCACCAATCGAGATCACATGAGCATGACCGCACAGATATACTTGAGTAAAACCTTTATAAATAGTATATTTTATATGATAGTAGGCTACTATGTTATCAAATGTACATTCAAAAAGTGTTGCGTTTTTTTTTATACTCTTGCTAACATAGTATTGACAGGAGCCCACTCTCTCACTCAGATACCGATTGGCGTCTTTTTACAACTTTCCTACAACTGATAGGGGACATAATCTTTCTATCGTTTTTGCTAGATAAACACCTAAACGACAATTGCGCGTCCAAAAAACGCCCACTGTAAGGGACATAATCTACCCCACTCTGTAAGGGGCATAATTTATCGTACACTGTAAGGGACATAACCTATTTCACACTGTAAGGGACATAATCTATTTCACACTGTAAGGGACATAATATATTTCACACTGCAAGGGACATAATCTATTTCACACTGTAAGGGACATAATCTTTCGTACTCTGTATGGGACATAATCTTAAGAGGCCTTACTCTCTCCATCTCGTACCATAACAGTATACCTAGGCTATATCCATGTTAGTGAGAGTTGTGCAGTTAAATTAGGATCTGCTGGACAGTTCGAACTATATCTTATACTGAGACGTAATACACAAAGGAAGGGCGATCGCTTCTAAGTAAAAAACAAAACAAATAGTAAACCGACCTAAAATGGATGCCGAATAGTAATTCCACTTCGTAGCTGCAGAAATGAAAAAACAGAAATAGAGAGTCAACATATTTATTTATCTTTACATTATATATTTATGGAGACGAAACTTAAGCTTAATTTTGATTTAAGTGAGGGAGAGTTGCGAAAGTCAGCCTCACTCTCTCGTCCGGTCACTTCTGTAGCCATGGGCCTCAAAGTCTGGCGAAATGTGTAAACCGAAAATAGTTCGCATTAAGATCACAACGGCGGACAAACACATGGGGGGGGGGGGGGGGACAGCCCCGGTTGCGCGTCCGAGGTTCATTGTACCGCCGAGAGGAAAATCAAGCTTCGGTGAGGGAGGAAGAACTGAGCGCAACTTACATTCCGTCTAAATCCCGCCCATCGGACCAAATTGATGATAGCGCCGGTGAAGCAGCGTTGACCGATTTCTGTGGCATCGGCGTACTAGACGTGATTGTGTGGCCAGCACAATGCACAGCCGCCCTGACTTTACCCCAACTAGGACTCAGGGACACCCTCGAATCCGGGGGAAAAAAAATTCTAGCCTTCACCAGGATTTGAACCCACGACCTTCGGTACGCCAGTTGAACGCGCTGCCAGGCCACCGTGGCCCTATAAAGATCTATTTATTATATATTAAATTATTATTGCACAAACAATAACAACGAATCTTTTATGTTTACAGCATTTTATGTGCAAACCAATATATTTAGACAATGGAGGTCGCGTTTAAGCGGGGCGATTTTCCTTAAGGGGACATCCATATGTTACGTACAGATACAAAAAGTCTAATGTTCATTCCTCCACTCCACCTGTCGCACCCCCTTACGCGACTTTATCATGTTTGTACAAAATTATTTTTTTTAAACCACATTTTTATAAGGAGTGTGTATATTTCTACAAGCATATAATGACCTTACGTCTATGGTGGCACCGTCGTCGCCGATGAAGTCATTCACCGGAATGAAAGGGGAGAGAAGAAAGTGTCAGTAGTATAGTGACTATATAGCACAGCGTTATCTTTCCTTTCTGTATACCCCCCCCCCCGCACCCCCACCACAAGGCGTATGCCCCCGGGTTAACAATTAAGCATACATTCAAAAACAAATGGCACATACTTTCTTTATGTACAAATGGCGCATACTTTATGTACGAATGGCACATACTTTATGTACAAATGGCACATACTCTATGTACACATGGAGAACAAAATAAACATGTTGTCATTTAAAAGTTTAAAAAAAATGGATTTTGATGCACACATTATTTTAGACAATCTATATTATCCGGCGATGCCCGGCGAAAAATAAAACAGGCCTGTACAAGCTGCAGATCAAAAAGTTTTAAAGTGCAATGAAACAGAAAGCTATAAATGTAATAATTAAAAAAATACTATTTTTTTTACTGAAGACCAATAGGAATGTAATTTAAAATAAATATTGTAATCTGGTAAAAAATTGACAAGTCTTTTTATTTAACAAAAATCTGAATTGTCCGGTGGTGCTTGTAGATTTACAATATATTTATATATATATATATATATATATATATATATATATATATATATATATATATATATATATATATATATAAAGTATAAATATATAAAGGTTTTCAGTAAATAAAATGTAATAATTATATTTTAGACACACGTGAAAGACGGGTGTTTCATTCTCATCCACAGGGATAGTCCTAACTTTTTGTTGAATAAAAGACATGCTTTTTTTTAACCCGATAACAATATTTATTTTTAATTACTTTCTTAAAGGTTTTCAGTAAATAAATGATAATTATATTTTTAAAGTTAGTATAGCTTTCTGTTTATTGTAGTTTATAAAATTGTATCTGTAGCTCTAGGCCTACCTAAGCCTAAGTATTTTTTCCCCGAGCAACGCAAGGCAATTGAGCTTTTGATTTCATAAACAAACTTGCCTATTTTTTTACCCGATGATAATATATTTATTTTAAATTACTTTCCTAAATGTTTTCAGTAAACAATTATATATTTAAAATTATTACGTCTAGCCTATAACATTTTGTTCATTGTTATTTATGAAATGTTTATCTGTGGCTTGTACAGTAATAATTTAATTTCTTTTTATAAAAAAAAAAGTAATATTAATTGAAAAAAAATATTGAAAAAAAAGACTAGACTAACTGGTGAATTTAACCCGGGTCGCCCGTTTGGCAGTCCGATACCTAACCACTGAGCTATCGAAGACACATGTCCGAAGTGATATCGCAAAAGTATAATATGAGACAATAAGGTCACGTGTCTTTAAATTAACTAATATGATTGGTTGAACACTCACACAGTCTATATATATAGATTTATACATTTATTTTTTAAATCATGTTTGCAAACGTTGAAATTTATCATAGAGATTGTTTGTAAGTTCAATCATGCTTGGATATCGACCTGACGCTAATAACGCTTAAAAGTATTAGTCTTGTCATATTCTTGTTTGTCGAAGTCAATAAAAAACCAAGAAAAAACAAAAAACAAAACTAGCGACAGTAACAACAAAAGAAAAAAAGAAAATTTTGCCTAACACTTACCGATTTTTTTATACTTTTCGTCCGAGATTTGCAGTCCAAGGGAAATAAGCGGAAGGGAGGTAATGCAAGACAAAATCATTAAATCCATTCCTTTAATTCTTCTTACTGTTTTATTTTTCAAGAAATCTAAATCTAAAAAAACAAAATTTATTTTGTTAATCCACAACAAAAAGTGTGAGTTTTTTTTAAGCATTTATTTCATTTATTTATTTAATTAATTTTATATTTAAATTTTAAAAAATATTAAAACAATAAATGTTTGTTATTATAAAATTTAAAAAAAAAAATATTTATGATGGTACAACGCTTCTAAAACGGATTATTAAACAAATTAATATAAGATAAGATTACTTTATTGATCCAAATAAATGGAAATGTAACTAAATAACATAAATTCCGTCTTTCAGCATACCGGTACTTAAAACAATATTAAAGAACCATTTGTACTCAAGCACAATAGTCATTCGCGCACACTATCATACCATTTATCGTACAAGAAAAATTATCATTTAGGAGTCAGTTATTGAGATATTGTATTTCCTGACTGACTGATGATAATTATTTTGAAATATTCTCACTGATAGTTGAACAAAATAGTTCCTAAATCTCTCTGTTCTTGCCCTTATTGAAAGAAGCCGACCACTTCGACTAGATATGATGTAACTATCGTGAAGCGGGTGTGCATGATCTTGGATGATTTTATCAATCATAGACAGGCACCTTGAACTGAAAATATCTGCAAGAGATGGTAATTCTGTCTGTGTAGTACAAGAGGCTTTGTTTATTAGGTGGTCTATCCGGTGTTTGTTCAATGTGGTGGCATTACCATACCAGCAGGTGATAGCGAAGGTTATGATACTATCAACAGGCGACGAGTAAAAGAGATTCATAATGGTTTTCTCTATTTGAAATGTTTTTAGTTTACTAAGACAGAAAAGTCGTTGGTGGATTTTCTTACAGAGGCTTTGGCAGTGGCCAGACCAAGTCAGTTTGTCAGTAGCGGTACAATCTATCTAACATTAATAATGTAGCACCCTCAGCGCTTCTTCCTTTTTTGTAGGCAAATTGGTGGGGATCAAGGCTTGAGTGCACCTCTTTTAGTATACGTCTGAGAATAATTTTCTCAAAAAATTTCATGATAATAGATGTTAAAGCGACAGGACGTAGGTCATTGTTGCAAAGGACTTTTTCTTTATTTGGTACGGGCACAATCTATGAGGTTTTCCAGATGATAGGTATACTGTGATTTTCCCAAGATTGATTAAAAATGAAGCAAAAAAATAAAGGACAGCTGTTCCGTACAAAGCTTTACTAGTCGCCCACTTATTCTGTCTGGTCCTGATGCTTGTGTTATCCGATTCTCTGAGAGGAAACAGACTGTAAGAG
This sequence comes from Anisus vortex, assembly GCA_949126835.1. Classification (NCBI taxonomy): domain Eukaryota; kingdom Metazoa; phylum Mollusca; class Gastropoda; family Planorbidae; genus Anisus; species Anisus vortex. Next base: position 33,543,598 of record OX421504.1, read on the forward strand.
ACATTAGCACTTGTAATATTACTGTAACACATGTCCAGTGCTCTTTAAAGTATTGTAGGACAGGACACATACTGGGAATAGGTTGGTAGTGACTGACATAGTGATAGTTGATTAAAGTCACCTAGGACATGACGAACAGAGTCAGGGCTTGTTGATTCCTGGTTTATTATGATGTCCAGTAACTGGCTGATAGCGATGTCCAGTAACTGGCTGATAGCGATGTCCAGTAACTGGCTGATAGCGATGTCCAGTAACTGGCTGATAGCGATGTCCAGTAACTGGCTAATAGCGATGTCCGTGTTGGCTGTGAGTGGGACGTAAACAAGTGGTACGTATATTTGTGTGAATTCTCTTGGTAGATAGTATGGCCTGAGGCTGACGCACAATACTCTATGTCTGGTGTGCATATCCTTCTTTTGGTTGTAATACTGTTGATACTGCAATATTGTTTTGTCGATATATTATATTGCCATTCCTCCACCTTTACTTTTGACACTATTGATGGTTCTGTCTGACCGAAGCAAATAAAATATTTCTAGGTCCACAGACGCATCTGGGACAGTTTCGTGGAGCCAGGTTTCTGTTAAGCATATTAAAGAGCTTTCGCGGAACTGAAACAGATGTTTGCAACAGCTCATCTATTTTATCATTTAACGATCTTACACTGACAAACACAATAGGTGGAAGATAACCCATCTGACCTCTTTTAACTCCGTATTCCTCCCCCTTCGGCGACGTTTCTTTAGTTGTCTTCGTGTTGAGACATGTTTACTTGTTGATCTTGTTGTTATAATTTATTTTCAAGATGGCGATTCGTACATTCAATAGTGCGAACCACAGAATAGGTATAGAACATAATGCGCAATCTCATTTTTTTTTCTGTTTCCGGAAGTAATACCGACGCCATACTATTTAAACGCAGCGGTCCTGGTTACACTCTATATTTATGCTTATTTGCAATGTCTTATTCTTCAAATCTACAAGTTCGAAAACCCAAAAGCTAATGTTTCTGGCAAAAGGTACAAAAACTGTTGTGTAATAAATTGCAACAATGATGCGAAAACGATTGATTATCGCATAAATAAGCATGTCAAACTGCATGGCTTTCTTGACTCCATAAATGTTGAAAAGAAAATGGGTAATTAAGTCAAATTTATATAAAAGTAAACCTATAATGAATAATTAAAGATAATATAGGCCCTATGTATATTGTATATATTTATGGTAGGCCTAGATATCCTTTCTCATTCTAGTATAGTAGCGTGTCTAGCGACCGCTACCTTGCGTAAAAAATAAATGGCCGGAATCCGAGCTTCACTTTTAGTGACTGCGCAAAGTGGGATTGCGCATTCTGTTCTATAACTATTCTGTGGTGCAGACACCACTTGTTTTAAATAGTTATGTAGGCGATTCTTTACATATACACGCATAGAAACATTAGTTTTAGGCACTGTACTAATATATAAAAATATACATAGAGTGCTGAAACAATTAAAATGGAGAAGAAAAAAATGGGAGAAAATGCGGACTTTTAAATATAGATCATTGGCTCCATAGTCTCGAAAGACGATTAGATTTGCGCTCCTGTGATTTGGCCAGCCTTGCAAAATTGACTGTGTTTGTGGAGACCTATCCTTGAGAGACAGGCTCTGTCGCATCTCTAGCACTTGAAAGATGGACCGTTGGAGATTGTTAGGGACAGCCTACTTTTCTTCGCTGCTCGTTTAGCCTCCGCCATAAGGCGAAGTTTACCCTCTGCCGCATTTATACCGGTGTGTAAGGTGCCCGAGATGTCTTTAATGTGTTTTCATCTAATGTCGAATGAACAGTATCTATAAGAGGTATAGAATAAGTAGTAATCATACAAACTGGGTAGTTAATATAGTGCTTGAAAATATGCATATACATTCTTTAGTCATATAATATTTATATAATTTTCATATAGTTTTTACAATTTGATCACTTCAACGTTATAAATTGTAAGCCATTTATTTTTTATAAAAGAATTTTTTTTTATTTCAAATAAGACGGGATAATTATCTCCCTTTAATTAAAAAAATTTGTCCACATTTGATTCAATAGTGATGCCGAACAAGTTATGTTTTTGTAATATAACAAATATTACTAATTATTAGACCTAAGGCTTTTGCAACCAAAATTGAAACAAACATAGACAAATTGCTAGCAACATACCAGACAAAAGATTCACACTAAAATTGATTTATTTAAACCTTTTGTTTAGGCAATATTTTGATGTATTAATTCTTACAATATGTTTCCTTTTCAGTTTTTTTTAAGATAATTAATCACACAAAAAGTCTAGTCCGCCTGAAAAAATTTCGGAAACTATGGTCCAGATGGGCGGAAAGAGGGGGAAGTGGGCCCTAAAGAAGGTTGGAGCGGGGGGGGGGGCGGTGAACGGAACAAAATTGTAAAAGGGGGCAGTGAGCCGAAAAAGGTTGAGAACCTATGTTCTACTGTGTAGAATCCGTTATTAATAGTGTCTGCGTGTGTGCGTCTGTTTGCTTGTGTGTGTGTTTATCTCCCTTTTGTGGGCACGATTGACAAAAGGTACGCTCATTTTGATACAATCAAAACAACATCAAGAGTGGGATTCGAGCATGGAATGGGTTGCCTGAACAAACCAGGAAAACCAGTGACTTAAATTAAATGATGACAAGACAGAGGCAATTGTCTGTGGTTCTGATGTCAGTCTTCGGAAAATCGCAATTACTACTATCAAGGTTGGGGCTTCCGCGATAACGTTGTCAAACACGGTTAGAGACCTTGGCCTTTTTATTGATAATAAACTGACAATGGTTCCACATGTCATTGCTGTGGTTAAAGCTTGTTCGTCTCATCTATGCGCCCTGGGTCAGCTGCGACCTCAACTCAATAGAAGGACGGCCAATACCGTAGCAGTCTCTCTTATCCAGCCAAGGTTGGATTACTGCAATAGTTTCCTGTGGGGTTTGCCCCAGAACCAGCTGCAGAGATTACAGAGAGTGCAGAACACTGCGGCTCGCATTGTTTCGGGGGTGAGGAGGCAAGATCATATCTCCGCAACACTAAGGGATCTCAACCGGCTCCCGGTGATTAAGCGAATAGAGCAAACAATTATGTCCATTGCTTACGGATGCATAAAGGGCATTGCTCCTTCCTATCTTCGAGAGCTTAATATATCAAGGCCTGAGCCATCTAGGGAACTGCACTCTTCAACACAGTCGCTCCTCAAAACTCCTAGTTTGGATGGACACAAAAAGAAGTACCTGGGAGTGCGCTCATTTGAATCAGTTGCGCCTTCTTTATGGAACAATTTATCTCAGACACTGAGAGAGTCTGGGACAAGAGAATCTTTTAAAAAGAACTTAAAGACCCTTCTCTTTGGCTAATACATCTACCAATGCAAGTCACACCAAGAGCGCACTGAGCATGCTAATTTAATAGCATGGATAGAAGCGCTATAAGAAATGCATATTCTTCTCCTTATTCTTAACTTAACATCATTTAAAACATTAATAAAGATGCACGTCTAGACTCGGACCACGGTGAGCGTAGGACGCAATAATCTTCTTTACAGAAGGCGCATCTGTAACACATAAGATAACAAGCAGTAAGAAAGAAATAACAATAAACAAAGACCTAACGTACCACCTAAATCTCAATCAAATCAATCAAATTCCTTTAAGTCTTCAGTCAGACATAGAGCCTCGACAATGTTTATCCACTCCTCCTTCCGGTCTTGTGACAGATCTCTTTATCTCTTGCCACTGCATCCCCGCTTCTTTCAGTTCTTTACCCAGCGTTCTCCTCCAGGTGGTATTTGGTCGGCCTCTCTTCCTGGTTCCCCGCGGATTCCACTCTAGTGCTTGTCGAGCTATGTTGCCAATCTACTTCCGATTTCTCTTTGTTTGTTCGCGTCGGATGGGTTTCTGGCCAGCTCTTCGTTCGACTTCTTCATTTGGGATGAATTCATTCAATCATTTTTTTTTAGGACCGTCTAATCTGATGCAACAATAATATTGGACAACTGGCTCTAACAGTTAGTGGTGGAACCAACTTCTGGTTAGTATCGTGTCGGACCGAATTGATCCATAGGCCGGGAAAGCATCGTTCACCAATTTCTGTGGCCACGGCATACTAGGTTATTATGTGGCCAGTACAATGCCCAGCCGCTTTTACTTTACCCTAACTAAAGTCAGGTAACCATCAGAGCTGGGTAGACTCAGGGACACCCTCCAGGCTCGGGAACAAATCCTAGACTTCACCAGGATTCAAACCCGGACCTCCGGTACGCTAATCCTACATACATGCGTGGGTTCCCGTTGTTCGCCGCGGACGCTTTTAAGAACACGGATACCAGTCGCCGCTCAACCGTGGACGCGCTCATCTCGTTCCCGGACATGCGAGAGAGCATTTCGTCCACTCCCCCTCTTTTGCGTCACTCTCACACCCTCCTTTTTAACACATGACGAGGCCTCCCATTTCCATTCGCAAAGTTTTGTATTTATTTAATCCATTCTCACCCAATACCTAAGCCAGGGCTTCCCCCAACACACAACCTACTGGACACCATTACTGACTGGTGAAGTAATTTCATAGCTGTTAATTCACTAGTATCACTTATGCATGTAGGCTATATTAATTCACGAGTAACACTTATGCATGCATATTTATGAACTAGTAACACTTACACCTGCATGCTATGCACTAATGTTACGAATATCGGTCATAGAGGAATGACGTAATAAGGCATTGACCTCTTAACAAGTGCGTATTAGAGTCCAAGGTTTGACCTTTGTGCCCTGAGGGCAGTTTAAATAAAATAATTCGTCCAACCCCGTGGAATATGAAGGTTATAATCTGGATCGCAGTATCCTATAGACCAGTGGGATTGAAATGCCTATTAAGACCCTGTAGAATCTTCGATAATAGGTTTCTTTGTAAAGTCCCTACCTCCTTAAAGTTAGTTCAGTTTGAAAGTTTGTAGAGAGAAGTCGCTATATTGATACTTGTATATTTTATGCCATTTAATGAAACACTTATGTTGTCATCAGTTGATGAAGTTATTTAAAGTTTATATTGAGTCTACAATTTAAATAAAATTGTTTATTCAACAACTGGAGTTGTTTAATCTATCATTGTTGAGAAAGGTGTTGAAGATAATTATCCCGAATATAACTACATTGCTGCATAGACCTGTCAGTCAAGGAACCCCTAGCTTGGGCTACAGATTAGCAGAATCTAGAGACTTCTAATAAAGATACAACTATATTCATTGAATCCGATTTAACGAGTCGTAATAATAGTCATCAGAGTATTAGTCCATAACACTAATAACACGTATAAATGCATATTTGATTCACTAGTAACCTTTATACAATCATTTTTATTCACTAGTAATAGTTGTTTATTTTTATTCACTAATAACACTTATAGATGTATATTTATTCACTTATAACATTTATACGTGCGTTTATTCACTAATAACCCTTATAGATGTATCTTTATTCACTAATAACACTCTTTTACCAGCATGTTTATTCACTAGTAACACTTACACTTTTGCACTTCAAACTTTAGTTTTATTCACTAGGACACTACTTTCAGAAACGTTTATTCCCCAGGAATTCTTTTAACCTTTGACCTAATGAATACATTTATTTGTCATGTTATGGACAAACACATACACACAATCATTCCCATGTCTTTTATTGCTGTTGATTTAAATTATCGTGGTTACTGCCGTGTTGTGGGGTGTGACGGTTGGTTATTGGCATTTGGAGATTGAAATAACAATAATAATAAATATGTAATAATAATATTTGTACAGCGCTGCCAACAAACATAATGTAAGATAAGAATGGACATTTCTTATAGCGCTTCGATCCATGCTATTAAATTAGCATGCTCAGTGCGCTCTTGGTGTGACTTGCAGTGGCAGATGTACTAGCCAAAGAGAAAGGTCTTTAAGTTCTTTTTAAAAGTTTCTCTTGTCCCAGATTCTCTCAGTGTAAGCTCAGAGCGCATTTAACATACAACTAAGAACACGGATATAATCTTTAGGCTAAGAAATAACAAATTAATACAAAACATGGTGCTGCTTGTGAGACTGGTTTAATGGCAGTAGGGGGGGGGGTTAGGGGGCGCAAATTGATTGGCTTGTTACGCTACAAACACCACGTCTACGTCTCTATTTTTCGGGTCGGTGTAAACAAAAGTCCGCATCAATTAATGTGGTTGGATTTTATCCTACTGAAGCTCCGGTTCACCTTGTGCCACCCCATGGGAGAGGCATTCAAATCATTTATTTATACAGCTGTGCGTGAAATTCATATTGTTTTATATAATACAAACATTATAACTCATTGTATTGTTATTGTTTTCTTAACGTTTTAATAATTAAAAAAAGAGAAGGGTTGATTTCAAAAGAGAAGGAAACAAAAGAAAAAAAATCGAAATAAAAATCATACACCGGGTATTATTCTTAAATTAATCAATTCCAACTAGTTTTAAGGCTAAGTAAACCATCAAATTTCCGAACGGTTGGGTTTTTCAGAATAAAAAATAAATTTTTTAAAGCCTAGTTTAAATGTCCCAACGAAATGTCCAACCGGGGTATTTCCTAAAATAAACAATCCCTAAAAACAATATGTTTTATAGGCATGGTTTGTTATGCAATAGCAATGCTAAGATCTCGCTCTTCATTAGTAACATAGTAAGAAACACACAAATAACAAAGTTACGAGTATAGACCAGGTGTCGGAAACCTACGGTACGCGTGTCATACAGCAGGTTTGATAGGTGCCACCCGCATTAGCACCTTGACTTTAGCACATCTTTTGACATTTAGTCAGTGTGCTTTTGTTTGTTTTGTTTTTTTCAATGTTTTCTCTCTTTCTCTCTCTCTTTTTCTCTTTCTGTCTTTTTACAGAATACACATACATGCTCACACATACATACATACATACATACATGCTCACACACGCACTGGAAACAAATACACAAAACAACAAAGTCATTCTGTTGAGAACACGCGCGCTCGATAAATAAGGTAATGTATAATTCAGACATTCCAGTCAAAGACTCGGGGTAGTTCGCGGGTGCAAGAGGGACGGGGAGGTGGGTGGGGGGAGGTTCGTAGGCCAGGAGAGGCGTAGGAGGGGGGTACAAATGTAATTGAGAGAGTAAAGGAAAAAAAAGGCCACGGTTGATAGGGAGCGGTGGTGACGGGTGAGGAGAAATGTAGCAGGACAGGGCGAGTCAAACTAATCCAGACGAGTTAAAAATGTATAAGAGTTATGCCCCTGGAATTTTTTTTTTCCGTAACATTGTTGGGTAAACCCTCCACCTCTGTCTCATCCCCTCTCCCCCCCGCATCACTTACCACATCATCAATACCTCGGCTCTTTATTTACTGACTCTCCCTCCCCCCTCCCCCAATCATTCCGCCCCCTGTCTCTTCGTCACATCATTTAAACGTGTTTGTTACTCTCCCCCCCCCCCTTCCACCGGACTGTTGGTACCAAGGGAGGCGAGCGTTGTGTGGCACAAGGCGACGGTGAATGAATTGCCATCATAATAATAATACAATTAATAAATTATAATGGGGAAAGCATTCAGGCATGTATTCTATATACACGTTTTGGGGGGTTAGTTACTTTAACAATGAGCTCCCTAGACCCCCCCTTCCCTCCCCTCCCCCTTGTTACGTTCTGCAATACCGTTATATGGAATATGTTACATACACACCTTACTCATGGTGCTTTCCCTTTTGCAAGTTCACAAGCGGCAGGCGCGAAGAATGAACGCGACGTATGGTAAGAGAGAGAGAGAGAGAGAGAGAGAGAGTGTTTGTGTGTGTGAGCGAACGTGAAAGAGAAGGGGAGAGGAGAGAGAGGGAGAAAAAGAGGGCGGGGCGTCAGGCTGTGTGAGTGTGGGGGGGGGGGGGGCGAGAGAGAGATCAAGAGTTTGTCAAGCTATTAGATTCAACAGTGAGGTGGTTGTTTAATAGTGGCCAGTTCGGTTCCAATTTGGTTTTTTGTTTCTATTTTAATGATGCGGGGACAGACAACCCACAAGTCCTTGGGTCTAACGGTGAGTTGTATTTTCTTTTATTTACTTTTAATTCTTTGTCTGTCTGTCTGTCTCCGGCTTCTGTCCTTGGTGCAGTTTGAAAAAATAATTATTTGGACAATCCGTTTTTTGAAGGGATAGAGGAGGTGGGGTGGAGAGGGGGCGGGGAGGCGGTAAAGCGGTCATCCGCTAATTGTACTAATTGCTAATTTGCTAAATCTGTCCTAATTGTGAGTATATAAAACAACAACAACACCAACGTTTGGATTACGGAAAAGTTGTAAGTTAAAAGGTCATAATGACAATTTAAGCTCGTAATTTTGTAGTTAAACTATCAAACACGCAGTCAAGTATGTCTGATTTTAAAAAA